>JAOTAZ010099914.1:0-10732 GCA_025629785.1 Erythroxylum oxycarpum
AATATGAATCGGGTAAAAAAACATACCAACTCATACCCGGACTGTTAGGGCGGGTACGGGCGGGTAAACGGGTGACCCGCCCGTTTTGCCAGGTCTAGAAATATATGATGAAAATGATGTTGATAAACGCAGGTTCAGTGCATGTCCGTTAAACGGACACGCATGTTCGTTTAACGGACAGCTACGGGTGAAAACACCCCTTAGTCGCTTAATGTCCGTTAGACGGACACGAATGCCTGTTTAACAAACAGGCTGGCCAAGACATGTCCGTTAAACGGACACCCATGTCCATTTAACGAACAGCTTCTGGTCAAAATGACCTTAAACTCAGTTCATGTCCGTTTAACGGACAGCTTCGGGTCAAAATGACCTTAAGCTCAGTTCATGTCCGTTTAACGGACACTCATGTCCGTTTAACGAACATGTGTTAGAAAATTTATTTTTATTTTTATTTTCATTATTTTAGAATAAGGTCTAAGTCCTAATCAGTGTGCGCTCACCACCAATGTGAGTAGCAGCAAGTGTTAGGTGTAAGGTCTCAGCGAAGCTCCCGTCTCGGGAATGGGTTTTCAGCGAGGCTCATGTCCCGGGACCGTCGGTGCTCCGAAAACGGGGTCCGACACTTAGTTTTGTTGCTATTTAGGCTGATGGTCTTCTCTTTTCAATTGATTGCTATTGTTATCAGTTTAGTTTTCAAATAAACGACTTGATTCAAAAGAGGTGATGCATAGTCACTCTTTATGGACTAAATAAAAGTTGGGATATGGGTTTGCTTTAATGGGTTGTCCTTTAGAAGTATGGTTCTTTCTCTTTAAATTTTTTACAAATTCATATAGAAGCCAAAATACCTAGCTAGTCACACACTAGTGATACCGATTGATTTAAGGCATGAATATGGATTTAGAACTAGAACTTGAAAGATTTTTAGTATAGTGTTTATGACGTGCTTGCCATTCTTTCTGTTGCTTGGAAAAAAAATTCTTATTTCTAATAGCTCTTATTGTGCTTGATATGTTAATCTATCACCAACGAATCTATCAAAAGAAAACAGTATGATTACATATTACCATATCATGATAGTGATTGACCTCAATACTTTCAGTATCAAAATTTTATGTTTTAAATCTTGTCAAGCTGTATGATTTATACGAGTTCTCTTTTGTATCACATATCCTTTTGGTTCTCTATAGGACTTTCCCTAAAATCTCAGGAGCTGATAGCTTTGTTGTTGTCTGTCAGACTCTAATGCAATTTTGTAATGGAATATTATATCCACACCTTACTCAATTATGCTACATTGCCGATAACCCTTTGGGTTATATATATGATACGATTCAAATTAAGATCCAGTTATATAAAAGACAAGCACAACCTTTGCACTTTACTTGGTGGCAAGTAATTTGATTGAATTTTCTATCTAATTCTTTTCAAAGCATCAGATTTTTAGTATTGCCACTTTCTTAACTGAATCAACACTTTGTGTTGTTACTGTAGAAGAAAGCTTTTTTTCGTGTCTATATGTTGGCATTGATATTTCTTAGATACAATTGTTGAGAACATAACTTTTGTTTTGTTATGTGTTAGTTAGATCAAAATTTGAGTATACTATTCCTTTAGCTTTGCCCTTCTTCAGGTTTACCTAAATCTTCTTGATATTTGAAATTATGCTCCTCATATGAATAAAGCTTTTTTTATTTTCAACTCTAAACATGTAAAAGCTCATCTAAACATGGTGAACTATTTTGGGTGTAATTTTTTTCTTATTTTTCTCAATTATCTTGTGGTGTGTAAGATTTTCGGTACATTTTCTAAGCTTCTACGTTCACACAAATATTTTTACCTACCTTATTAAGCAATAGGAACCTTTAACAAAAAGTGGTTTTACTTATATCAAACGAAAAGTATCTTTTAAAGAAAACCAAAGTTTACATCTACCAAAAGGGAGTAATTCTTACTATATAGCATACTTGAATTTAGTTTTATTCTTTATTTTACATTATCTATTTCTTTGATTTCTTTTCTAGGTACAAAATAGTCCTTTTTGTCATTTAAATTCTCAGTGTAGGTTATTCGTTGTCTTGTGCTATCTTTAATTATTCATCCATCAACTGCACATCACATAGTTGGCAAGATTTGTGGGGCTTTTGTGTTTACCTTGAAGCTATTTCAATTTTACCTCAACTACAAGTCATGCAGAACATAAAGGCATAATTGAAAGTAATTTTAACCATGTTAGCTTTCTAAATCGGGTCGCTACATAATTGAGTGCAAGCTTTATAATCATAATACAAATAGTTTTGCAGACATTATTTGAACTAGCGATCTTCTTTGTCAAACTTTCGATTTTGCATAAGAAGTAGATGGTTTTTTTTTTCAACTAATTTTTCACTCATCATTCACTTACCTTAATTTCAGATTTTTTATCCCTTTACAACACATTATGTCTTTCTCCTTGGAGTTGCAAGGTTCTTAAGTTGTGCCCACTGGGTCCCCCAGGTTTGAAAGATACTACAACTTGAAATTCCCATTCAGTTTGATTTTAAGATTAGATCTAGTAGTCATTAAGAAATTGAAAATGCTTTAACTTGTCCATGCTAGTAAGATTGCCTATACTAGTTATTGTAGCTAAAAGTTATTACATTCTCAAACATACATTTGTTTAGTTAAAAAGCTAAAAAATTCACAATTGTTGTTTCTTGGCTCCTTGATTACCCAAGACATTTTCTCAAATACCTTTACCAATATTAGCATGCTCTTGAGAAGAAATTTTGCACAATCATTCTTTCTTGCACCATAAGACAATAAATATTATGTCCTTAATGATGTTTTCAGATATGTGGAAGATGGTGAACAATTTGATAATCATCAAGATATTGATGTTAATAATATTCCAACAGTTCCTTTAATCATAGATCTTGGTAAGATATCACTGTTACAACCACCATTTCTTTTACTTGTCCTGTTTTCTCTGTTTCTTTTCCTTTCCACAGGTAAAGGCTTTTTTCTTTTTTAAATTTTTTTTCTTACAGAGACTTCTCATATGCCTGATCCTTCTACTCTAGACCCTGTAACTTCTATTTCCAAAGAGGATAAAATTGTTGATGAGGATGCTAACTTTGTAGAGGGCTCTGATAAATAGTTAATCCATGAAAAAGAAGTTGCTGCTAAACCCCAATCTCATTCTAACGGAAATGGTGTTCCTACAATTGTTGAAATAACTTCAAGCCAAGAGGATGCTCCAAAAAAAATCTTATGCATCTATAGTGAGTCTATGCTCAGAAGACTTTTCAATTAAATTGATTACCATGACTAACATCTTAATGTGCATTGATTCTTATCTTAGGTCAAGGTGGCCAAAGGAGTTTAGCAATCGCTAATACCTACTAGTACTACAGGATAGGTTCCAAACAAAACCAAGAATCAAGCTGTAGTTGTAGCAATACCTCTCACAAAATCTAGGAGCAACGGTGTTGAGTGACAATGAGAGCCCTGAAACTAGCAGCATTACTGAGGAAAGTATATTGTTTTATGTTTGTTTTACATTTATCAGTGTATGGCTTTTTGGTAATTGTAATGGTTTTGATTTAAAAGTTACTTTAAAAGATGGTTTATGCCTCTAATGGCATGTATAGTCATAATTATGCTTGCATAAGGACATTAGATAGGAAATAATTAAATGGATGAAATTGTTGACTATAAAATGCACATGAAGGGAGGTTGAATTGTGTCAAATCGTTCAAGATATTAATCTTTAAAAAACTTCCTGATTTTCTTGACAAATTTAGATGTAAAAAATTCACTTAGTTTGGTGAGTAATGTAATAGCAAAAATCAGTATTTATTCTTCTGCCAACAAGAACATTAAAAAGGTAAGAGATAGAGAATATGACGCCGCGATTTATCCTGGTGATGTCCAGTCATCAGAATCTGTCTGAGATTTCACTATAACCGTCAACGTTACACGTAATATTTCTACACTTCCAAACCCTCTTCAGGTCTCTTTCATAAAGTATTCTTTATCTAGTTTCTTAGCCTCTTCAGGCTCTAGCCTTTGTTTTAACTAGAAAAGATATTGTTTGAGCTTCACGTTACAGATGTATTTGCTCTCTTTTTCTCACTTGAGCTTCTACAATTAGAATTCTTTTTTCTCTTTGTATTGTATCGTAAAAGTAAAGTATTTTTGTTTACAACTATACCTACTAATTATAGCCTAAATCATTAACGATCTTCTTGAGAATTCTACTTATTGAATCTTCTAAAAAACGATTATTAGTTGAGTCCTATAACTAACTCCAACTAACTGACGTTCTAGTACATTCTTTAATTTCCATTGTTTCGCATAGATTCATATGCTTTGTCTGGTGTCTTATATGCTTCGTTTGGTGTCTTATACACTTCATCTAGTGTCATAGACTAGGCACTTCGTCTTTATCTGATTCATCTTATTCAGCTTAATGTATCGTCTTAACCTGATGGTTTGTGCTACTTAAACTTATCTGCACACTTAATAAATTCATCAAAACAGTTCACACACTTTTATGATTATTATTATTTGACTTTCATCAAAATTAATAGAAGAAGTGAAGTCTTCTTGACTTAACAATCTCTCCCTTTTTTATGATAACAAATAATCATAATATTAGAAGATAAAAAAATATTTAGACAAATCAATACCCCAATTATGATACTTTTGTACCTTCCTTATGATATTATGCCAAGTACCTTGAAACTTTCGTCTTTGGTAGGTGCTCTAAAATTACTTCCTGATTCCCTTGATATGTGATGTGATACATAGACACCTACAGGTTGAGCTACATAACATATGTCGTCTATATTTTTCAGTGCCACTTGAATCTCTTCTTATGTAAGATCACCTTTATATCCTTCAGGAAACTTCTTCCTCTTTCCTTTTTCTTTGCTTATCACTGGTGCTAAGCGTCTTGGTTGTACATCTGGTACAATCTTGATTGTCGTTCTGCTTGTTATTGGATAGATTGTATAAGGATCTTTAGTAATCTTCAATGAACTCGTAGAATACTGTATAGCCTTCATTCTTTAAGACTTAGAAAATGTATCGTCTGATCATTTACTGTTATAGATTCAACTTGAACATTAACTGTCTGTTTAGGAGTTCTCTGATGATAATTGAACTTTTGTTACAATCAAGTGTGGATTCTTCTATGACCTTTATCTTCAAATATTCTTTCTTTATCAGTTGAGGAGGGTTGTAAGGTACTAGTTGTTGTTGAACAGTCTGTGTCTTCTGTGGAACATCAGACGATGAAACAAGTTTTGTCTTCTTTTATCCTTCTATTGATTTGGAAGAGAGTTGTTGTTGAAGCTTCCTCTTCTCAAATGCTAACTTCATTTTTATCTCTGTCTTTCTAGATAATTGTGCAGATTGAATATGAGGGATAGAGACAATTGATTTGGTACGCTACTGTTATTGCTTTTGCTCCTTTTTACTTTCAAATTCTCCACCAAGAACTAGAACTTTCTACTTCTTTTGTTTGTGTTGTCATAAGGTCATTAATCTTGGTGACCTTCTTGACTTCTCAAGCCTTTCTGATTGGAGTGTCTCAGCCTTCCTCTTTAAAGACATTTGTTAAACCTTGCTTTCCTTCCTTTTTGGAAACGTCTTGGCTTGTATCTGCATATCAAATGATTGTTCAACCTTTTTCTCTACTGATATTCTTCTGAACGATCGAGGTTTTGCTTGTATTTATGACAAAACATTTTCTTTCTTGCTCCGTCTTACTAAAAGCTCCCTCTTATACTATGCTTTCGATGTAAAATCTACATCCGCTGTGGCTTCAGTCTTGATCCCCATTTTGTGAATATTAGAGGCATTGATAACACTCTTAACATTCAACTTTACTTTGTTTCCTCTATTAGGATTCCATATTCTTTGAAGAATCTTTTGTAAGGTAAAGAACTACTCCTCACATAATAATCCTCCCTAGCTTTTATCATGTACTTCAAAATCAAGAACGAAAGATTTACCGGTTGGTGAGTGAGAAGATGAAATAGACAATGTTCATCATTCATTGTCACCAAATCCTTTGATCCTGCTCTTGGTAAGATATAATGCAGAAGAATTGAATGAAGAACCCTAGCCTTCGGAATGAGGGTTAAAGACATCTTAACTCCTGGATTACTAGACCCATATAGTTGTCGATTGATGTTGGCTTTGTCTATATAATTTTGAGCAATCCAATTTGTATTCTTGAAAAACTTTGCTCCTTTATTTAGACACCTAATAGCCTTCACAACAGAATCTTGTGTTATTATTACCGACAACCCATCTACCATCAATACCAAGGTGTTGTCTACCACCTTTGCATTCTTCCAGAACTCATATACTTCATTCAAATACACCGTCTCCCGGATATTTAAGAAATTCTTCCAGCCAACTGCTTCAATCTCAGGTTTGATATTCATCTAATTATTATTTAAAGAAATAAAATCTACGAGTCTACCATAGACAAGAGATTTTGGCATTTTTAATCTGTAAAGGATAAAAACTAAACCCAGAGATGTATTTTGCTTAAAGAAGTGAGGTTAGTATAATATGGGAGAAAGATATCAAATGAAATGAAACGGATTTGAAGTTTAGAACAAAGGGTTTGATCGTCTTTGTTGAGAGCACTCTAAAAAGTCGGTTTCTAGGTTTTTCAAGAAAATTTTAAAGTGAAAGGTTTTGCAGATTTTGAGATGATTTCCTTTTTTATATACACTCTTGAGAAATTACCAATTGTAACATTTTTAACTGATGCTCCAGTAATCATGAAATTGAAGCTACCAAGTGAAAAATTACCGTTACTATATAATCTAAAAACTTAAAACTTTTCAGCTTCTTTAGAATGAATCTTCTAGATCATAGAGTCTGAGACAAATGGTCATTTAACATTAACATATTCAGATTCCGTCTGATTTCTTTGAATTTGTCTTCACTTAAGGGTTTGGTGAAGATATCTGCCCATTGCTGATTCGTCTCAATAAATTGTAGATTGATGATCCCTCTCTGCTTATAAAATGATGTCTGACTTCAATATGCTTTGCCCTTGAGTGTTGTATTGGATTCTTTGAGAGATTAATAGCATTTGTGTTGTCACAAAAAATTGGAATCTGATCTTCTTGAATAGAATAATCATGTAACTGAAACTTAATTCATAACAACTGTGAATAACAACTTGCAGCTGACATGTATTCAGCCTCTGTAGTAAATAGAGCAATTGAACTTTGCCGTTTGCTTGACCAAGAAAGTGACAGCTTCCACTTATACTCTTTCGATTAATCCTATCTCTAGCATAATCAGCATCACAGAAGCCAATTAACCTGAAATATTTACCTTTCTCATACATTAAGCAAAGATCAGTAGTTCCTGCTAAGTATCTCAATATTCTTTTGACAATAATATAATGATATCCTTTAGGATCTGCCTGAAATCTTGCACACAAACAGACACTAAACATTATATTAGGTCTGCTTGCAGTTAGGTAAAGCAAAGAACTAATAATTCCTCTGAAAAGAGTTTGATCAATCTTCTTACCAACTTCATTTTTTGATAAGACAATTGAGGGGTGCATAGGAGTTGACATTAGTTTAACATTCTCCATTTTATATTTAACTAAGAGTTCTTTGATATACTTTTGTTGATGAATAAAAATCTTTTCTTCAGTTTGTCTAATTTGTAAACCAAGAAAAAACTTTAATTTACCAATCATACTCATTTCAAATTCACTTTTCATAAGACTTTCAAAACTTGAAAATAACTTTTCTGAAGTTGCACCAAAAATGATATTGTCTACATATATTTGTACAACGATAAAATCATTTTTAACACTTTTCCTAAATAAGGTTTTATCTACTTGACCTCTAATAAAGTCATTTTTAGTCAAAAACGAACTCAGACAATCATACCAAGCACAAGGTGTTTGTTTCAAACATACAAAGCTTTATGAAGTTTATAGACATAATCTGGTTTATCAATATCTTCAAAACCTGGGGGTTGTTTCACATAAACTTCTTCATCTATAAAAACTATTAAAAATGCACTTTTCACCTCCATTTGAAACAGTTTTATACTATGAAAAGCAACATATGTAAGAAAAATCATAATAGCTTCTAGGCTAGCTATAGGAGCATATTTTTCATTATAGTCTATTCCTTCCTGTTGATTATAGCCTTGAGCTATTAATCTAGCTTTACTACGGTTTACTTTTCCTGATTTGTCTAGCTTATTTTTGAATACTCATCTAGTTCTTATAATAGACTTATTGAAAGGTTTAGGACCTAGAGACCAAACTTTATTCCAAGAAAATTGATTTAACTCCTCTTGCATAGCTAAAATCCAAGCTTCGTTTTGAAGAGCTTCATCAATTTTTTAGGTTCTAATTTATAAACAAATGTTACATTTGCCTCTCATCTAAATTTAGATCTAGTTCTCGCTCCTTCTAAAGTTTCTCATATGATCAAGTTTTTGGATGAGAAGATTTATATCTCCATTTTTTCCTTAAGCTAATATTTTCATAAATATGTTCTACCTTATTAGGTGGATGATCTGATGGTGAATCGTCTAGGTTATTAACTAAAGGAGTAGATAGAGTTTCATCATCAGAATCGTCTCTTCTATCTAGATGAAAGTCATCATAAAATTTCACATGCATAGACTCTTCGATAGATTTAGAAAGAAAATTATAAACTCCATAAGCTTCAGAAGTAATTGAATAACCTAGAAAAATTCCTGAATTGGTCTTAGAATCAAATTTATCTAACTTTTCTTTTGTATTCAAAATAGTTCATTTGCAACCAAAAGGGTGAAAGTAAGAAATATTTGGCTTTCTTCCCTTCCATAACTCATATGGAGTTTTATTTGAAATAGGTCGCAAAAATACTTTATTTTGAATATAACAAGCTATATTCACAGCTTCTGCTCAGAAGTACTTAAGAAGATTCATTTCACATAGCATAGTTGTTGCCATTTCCTGAATCGTTTTGTTCTTTCTTTCTACAACTCCATTTTGTTGAGGAGTTCTAGGAGCAGAGAAATTATGGAAAATTCCATTCTCTTCACAAAACATTTTTACTTTTTCATTTTCAAATTCTCCACCATGATCACTACTAATTCCAGCAATAGACATTCTTTTTTATTTTGTAACTTTTTGGAAAAAAATTTAAAACATTTAAAAGATTCATCTTTGTTGGGATCCGATCTCAGGACCGGACCCCAACCGGATAAGAACGAAAAACGTAAACGAAAACAAAGCAAAGAACGAACGAAAACACGAATCGGAAAATCGGAGATCAAATTGTGGAAACAAACGAAAAAAACGAGAATCGAAGGAACGGATTTCGAAGCGAAACTAATTGGAAGCAATTAGAAGATGAAGCAAAAACGAACGGTTCAATCGAACCGTACCAAAGTCCGACATCTGGTAACGAATATTTTAGGACATCCTTGCGTATCACGTTGGAAACCTAAGATTAATCCAATTCCGAAATCGGCATAAAATTTTTTTCTTTTTCTTTCTTTGTCATACTCTTTCATTTCTTTCATCTTTATTCAACCTTATTCAAAACGAACAATTCCATACAATTTCCCTACTGAAAATTTCATCCTCAATAATACTCAATTCATCAAATTCTTCTTAATCAAGCAGTATCTCAATTTCATCTTTAACAAACATTTATTCTTATTCTTATTCTTTACTCAATCATTTTTAACAAAAATCGGGCAACATAACGGCTGCATTTTTAACAAACCCAAACCTTCAAATGGTTTAAACACACTTCTAATAATCCAAAACAAAACTCACAATTCCCCAGACCTCCTGTCCGGAATCCCATCATACACAAACACAATCCTATACCTAAAACACATCATTAATCTCAATCACAAATCAGTATCCTCGGGCCTCCCATCCAGAACCCATATTATAATCACATTCACATTTATATAGACTAACTATAATTTACTTACATAATCCAATTCCATAATCATACACAAATTTATAACTCAAAACCATACATAAATTCTTAATTCATATACATCATGAGATATTCTTACAACACACTAATGGCCTTGCAAGCCATATTCAATACCAAAATCCATAATAACATAAAACTCCTAGCTAAGCAAAAATCGAACCAAAACATCTTAACATTCTTTCATCTGATCTCCTGCTCGAATACTTGGAGATGGGGATGACAGGGGGTAAGCTTGACAGCTCTTGGATAATATATTTATAAATTTAAAATAAGCAAAATTGTTTTCATTTTCCATTTATAAACATTTCATAAGGATGATTCATCAAAACTTATTTTTCAAACTTTTTAACTTTTCAAAATCAATCATAATAAAATTATCAAAGAAGTCATGAACCATTTCATAAAAAATGAATGCAGTCACACTTAGAAACAAAACAAAAACACATAGTACATCAAAATGGTTTGGATCGGTCCAAAACGGAACGTACTGCACATTCCTGCATAGCGGTTCTATGCAGCCGTGAACTTATGGGAGTCCTTATGGAGCTCCAATGCCACTAACGGGTAGGCGGGAGAAGCCTTTTAAAAAGAGACAGTGCACTGACTCTAACTTATGGGACCTAACCAAACCCATATAACACATTTCACACATAAAAATCAAATTGCCCGAAGGCACATTTCGAAAACTTAGTTTTCATATTTTCATATCGTGTCATACTAGACACATTGACATTTACAATTTC
>JAOTAZ010099943.1:0-10729 GCA_025629785.1 Erythroxylum oxycarpum
AAATATGATCATCAATTAAAAACAATATTATTACCTATTCTTAATCGAATTGGTGATTAAATATATCGAGAGATGTTATAAATTTAATATAAAAATTTTGTATAAATTGATACTGTATAAAAACATAGATTTCTAACTATGTAATAATGACTAATGATGCTGGACCCTGCTTCCGGAGCCTAGCATTCGGAGACATTTGACAGAGACAATACTGTCCTTGACTATATCGAACTTGTTTAGGGACAAAAATGCATAACTTTCTCTGTAGTCGACGGCCTAATAATTTTTAGACTGTTGAAAGAAGACTTCAAGACCTTTAACTTTCATGAAGACGGATTCTATCAGTAGGACGGTCAAAAATTTGACCAGACGATTCAAGATGAACAGTGCACAGAAGAAGTGGAGGGTCAATTATAGAGAAAACAGAAAGCAGACGAGTGATTACAAAGCAGACGAATGCGAGGCAGATGAATGCGGAGCAAACGAATGCGGAAAAGCTGACAAATGCGAAAAAGCAGACAAATGTGGAGAAGCAGACGAATTCTATAAAATAGACGAATGCCACAAAGCAGACGCATGGGCGGCAGACGAATATGGAACAGACAAATGCTACAAAGCAGACGAATGCCGAACATTAGACGAAGGCCACGAAGCAGACGAATGTCGAACAACAAATGAAGGCCAGAGAGCAGACGAATGTGGAACAACAGATGAAGGCCACAAGACAGACAAATGCGGAACAGCAGACGAAGGCCACAAGGCAGACGAATGCCACAAGGTAGACGAATGCGGAACAGTAGACGAATGTCATGAGGCAGACGAATGCAGAATAGCAGACGAATGCCATAAGGCAGACGAATGCGGAACAACAGACGAATGCAGAACAGACGAATGCTACAAAGCATACGAATGTAAGAAGGCAGACGAATGCCACGAAGCAGACGAATGGAAGAAGGTAGACGAAGCAAAGTCTTAAGACGAAATGACGTCATCACAGACGAAGCGTCTTTACAGACGATATGTCTCCCCTTAATAAGACCATAACTTTTGACTCCTATGCCCAATTATTTCCTACTACATGTCGATGGAAAGCTATAAAGATAAGCTGTAACTTTCCAGAGGGCTAATTTAGTTTAAATTAGTCCAGTTTTTCCCCTGAATTTGGCACACAATTTCTACACCTAGGAGAGACTTGGATTTACAAAATGTGCAACTACCAAGGGACGTCCACAACACATGGGGAACTTTTTGGTTCTAAACCCGTTTGCCAAAAATCACAAAAGGTCAAACCTAGCTTTAATTACAAATTTACATCATAAATAAAGGCTTAACACAAAATACAACATATACAGGATACTCAATGTTTACATGCTTGTGCAGCTATCCAAAAGTGATCAAACTAACTTAGTTACAAAAGTTCCTAATATCTTGGAGTTTCCAATGCCTTGCAAGAATTGCTACCCTTCTCGTTCTGCACCTGAGGAGGGAATAGTGGGGTGACCTACACAGCTCAGTGGCTAATATATATACAGTCATTGACAATTGACCACAAATTCAAGCATGTGTATATATAGGCGTATATTCAATAATTCCAGTAGCCTTCCACTCAGTGAAGTAATTTAAGCATTTGATCCATTTATCTCAAACTTTTAACACATAGCATGAACTTCAACCATTAAACATAACACTCAATTATGCACCAAACTTGGCAATCCAATTACGCAATGCATAACCATTTGGCTCGAGGGTTCCATGGAAACAGAATGGAGAAATCGAAGTTTACCTTATGAATAGAGTGAGTCCAATTTCGAAGCTCATATGCCATAAGCGGGCAATTGGAAGAAGGCTTTTGTCGATGTGCACGTGACAAACAGAATAGTTCCACTCTCGCCCAAACAAAAACACATATTTATTTTCTCATATGTCCATACTTTCAATTTAAAACATTTCAATGAAATACATAAACTTCAAAAATAACAAAATTTCAACAATCATAAAATTAACTTAAATTTAACCTACCCATATCCCATCTAGGATAGAAAACGTAGGACCTAGTTTAGAAACCCTAAAATCAAGTGGGTTCTCCTAATCCATCTTTTTCCAACACAAACCTCTTTTCTCTCTAGCTCCTTCATCCTCAAAACAACCTTTTCCTTTAATAAGGTAAGAAAAAAAATGGTTAACCTACCTTAACAACTTGATTTCTCTTCTTTCACTAAAACCTGTCTTCTTCTCTCCTATTTTTGTTTTCACTCTCCTCTCCCTTCAATTCACATTTTTCTCTTCTTAATACGCAAGACAATATGTTCTTCCATTTGTACCCTTAATGAGTCCAAAAAGTCCATTTTTTCCTTCCTTATAAGCTTATGTTCTTTTATGGAGGAGTATTTTGCATCTGCTGCTAAGGTGTCAAACATAGAAAAGGTGAATGTTTTGGCAATGTATCTTAACGGAGATGTAAAATTATAGTGGAAAACTCGAACCTCTACTGAAATCAATACTAGTCAACCTCAATTTGACACATGGGCGAGGATGAAAAAGGAGCAAAAAGATAAATTCCTTTCGAAAAACATTGTTTGGCTTGTAAAAGAAGCCTTGAAGCGATTGAAGTATGATGGGTTAGTAAGAGACTACATTAAGAAATTTAGTTCTGTATTGCTTAATATTTAGAATATGCCATATGAGGACAAACTATTCAACTTTATGTTAGGTTTACAACCTTAGGCACAAATGGAGTTGCAAAGGCAAAATGTTAAGGAAGTTGTGGGTGCTATTGATGAACCTTATTTTCAGAGCTCAACTATCCGGAGTCATAAAGCGTGAGTGGGTTCCCTTATAGGGTTATTTCACTGAACCCTCATTAACTAACATCTCACAGGGGTGGTATGCCCACACCAATCAATCATCAAAATTACAATTTGACTTTTTCAAAGAAATCGTAACTCTAAGTCTCTAGTTTGTTTTGAAGTAAGAACCATCTTAATCGGAGCGCTATAGAACAAGATATGAATAAAAAGACAAAGTGTATTCATACCCCAATCATGCTCTACCAACCAACCCCTCAATCATGCTCTACCAACAAAATTTGACGTGAGGACGCCGCGACGTGCTGATGAGTGGACATCGCGACGTGGAAGTTAAAGTAAGCAGCCTCGTCGCGACGTGAGGTATCTCGTCGCGGCGAGGGATAGCAGAATGACAGATCTTTAAATTACCAAGTTTTTACTAGCAGAATGCAAGAATTGGCAACATATTCATAAACAAATCTCAAGCAGGCATACAATAAGACAGATAAAAGGGAAAATAGCTCCCCCACACTTAAATCATGCATTGTCCTCAATGAAAATGTAGCAATGAAAATAGAAAAGTAACAAGGCACAAAGAGATAAGGAGTGTTATTGAAATATAAAAACTACGGAAGAAAATAAAAAAACCTATCTACCTACGTTTCTCCCCCACACTTGTTCATTAAGGCATGAAATGAAAAACTTGCAACACTAAGCACAATTCTGGAGTAAATAAACAGATGAGGGAGAGAAAGAACCTGATATTCATGAAGGTTTGGGGGTCTCATGGTAAAGCTTTAGCAGTTGTCCATTGACTTTGAGTCTGGCTCCAGATTGCTCATGCAGAATTTCTACCATACCAAAACTATACACTTTAATCACCACATACGGTCCCTCCCAACGAGTGTTGAACTTGCAATGCTTAAAGGTGGAATGGGCCTTGTATAAGAGGACTTTGTCACCTTCCTTAAAGTTTTTTCTGTGAAGGATCTTATCATGCATCAATTTTGCTTTTTCCTTGTAGAGGAGAGAGTGTTCATATGCCTATAATCTCAACTCTTCTAACTCTTAAAGTTGCAGCTTCCTCTCCTTACGAAAGATTCCAAGTCCATATTGCATTGTTTAACTGCCCAATATGCTTTATGCACCAGTTCGACAGGTAAATGGCAAGCCTTTTCGTAAATTAAACGATAAGGGGACATGTCGATTGGGGACTTATAAGTAGTTTGAAAGGCCAATAGTGCTTCCTCGAGGCAAAGGCTCCAATCCTTCTTTGATGGTTTCACTATTTTTTCCAAAATGTGTTTCACCTCTCTATTTGAAACTTCAGCTTGTCCATTAGTTTGTGTATGGTGTGCAGTGGAGACTTTGTGAGTGACCCCAAATTTGAAAAATAGGTCAGTAATAACTTTATTACAAAAATTTGTTCCTCTATCACTAACCATAGCTTTAGAGATGCCAAATTGGCAGAAAATGTTGGACTTAAGGAACTTAGAGATGGCTTGGGCATCATCTTGTCTAGTAGGAATGACCTCTATCCATTTGGACACATAATCAACAGCTAAGATTATATACACAAAGGCAAAAGATGGAGGAAATGGGCCCATGAAATCAATTCCCCATACATCAAAGATTTCGCAAAATAAAATAGGTTATTGTGGCATTTCATGTCGCTTGCCTAATCCTCCAAATCTTTGACATTTATCACATGACCGACAAAAGTTAAATGAATCTTTAAAAAGGGTGCGCCAATAAAAAACAGAATCCAAAATTTTCCTAGATGTTCTCCTTGCACTGAAATGTCCTCCACAAACCATTGAATGACAAGCTGAAATTATAGAATCGAATTCTTTATGAGTCACACATTTTTGGATTACCTGGTCACTGCACATTCTCCACAGATGGGAGCATCCCATAGGTAGTGTTGAGCTTCACTCTTGAGCTTCTGAGCTTGTACCTAAGACATAAAAGGAGGAATGAGTCCAGATGTGAGGTAATTAACAATATGTGCATAACAAGGTTCTTTAAAAATTGAAGCACATAAAACTGAATTAGGAAATGAATCGTAGGTAAGTGTAGAAGAATCCACTCCCTATGTTTTGTTCGGTAGCCTGCTCAAATGGTCGGCCACGTGGTTTGCCGCTCTAGGTCGATCTTTAATCTCAATATCAAATTCTTGGAGTAGCAATGCCCATCAAATTAATCTAGGCTTCGATTGTGGTTTCTTGAGGAGATACCAAACAACCACATGATTAGTAAAAATGGTAACATGAGAGTTTAACAGATATTGCCTAAACTTCTCTAAAGCAAAAACCACTACAAACAGCTCTTTTTCAGTTGTTGTATAGTTGATTTGAGCTGGATCCAGTGTTTTTGAGGCATACGCGATGACTCTTGGAAGTTTCTCTTCCCGTTTGCCAACATAGCCCCTACAGCACAATTGGATGCATCACATGACAGCTTAAAAGGTATGTTCCAATCAGGGGCAGCTAAAATAGGTGGGGAAATGAGTTTGGATTTTAACATGTTAAAGGCATTTTTGCAAGAATCATCAAACTCAAATTTTTCATCCTTTTGTAAAAACTTGGAAAAAGGTAATGCAATTTTGCTGAAATCCTTTATGAATCGCCTATAAAACCCTGCATGACCCAAAAGTGATCTTATGTCACGAGCACAGGCAGGGTAAGGCAAAGAAGATATGACCTCAATCTTAGCTTTATTTACTTCAATCCCTTTGCTAGAAATTAAATGGTTGAGGAATATTCCTTCACTCACTATGAAATGACATTTTTCAAAGTTCAAAATGAAGTTCTTTGCAATGCATCGCTGTAAAACTTTTACAAGACTGAATAGACAAGCATCAAAAGAATCACCGTAGACTGTGAAATCATCCATAAATACCTCCATATATTTTTCCAAAAATTCACATAATACAGCCATCACGCAATGTTGGAAGGTCCCTGGAGCATTACATAGACCAAAAGGCATCCTGCGATATGCGAAGGTGCCAAAAGGACATGTAAAAGTGGTTTTGTCTTGGTCCTCTGGTGCAATGGGTACTTGGAAGTACCCAAAGAAACCATCTAGGAAGCAGTAATGTGATTTTCTAGCAAGTCTCTCGAGCATTTGGTCAATAAAGGGTAAAGAGAAATGGTCTTTTTGGGTAGCATCGTGTAATTTTCGATAGTCTATACAGACTCGCCACGAATTTTGTATCCTTGTAGGAATAAGTTCATCCTTATCATTTTTGACCACCGTTATCCCACTGTTCTTTGGCACTACATGAATTGGGCTACTCACTATCAGAAATGGGATATATTATCCCTGTGCTCAATAATTTCGTGATTTCCTTCTTAACCACATCTAAGATAAGTGGGTTTAGTCTCCTTTGAGGTTGTCTTACCGATTTTGTCCCTTCACTCAATAAGATTCTATGTGTGCAAATAGCTGGGCAGATGCCGGGTATATCTGCTAAAGTCCATCCTATAGCCTTCTTGTGTTCTCTCAAAACATTCAGAAGTCTCTCTTCCCCATTGTGGGACAAGGTACTAGCAATTATGACAGGCAATCGCTCATCGGACTCAAGAAAGGCGTATTTCAAGGTAGTGGGTAAGGGTTTCAACTCTAGTACAGGAGGTTGCACAATAGAAGGGATTAATTTATGGATTTCAAGAGAGAGGAGGTCACTCCCTCTTTCTTCTGACGTGGAGGTTGTTTTTTGGCAAGCGACTGTAGTTAATCCTTCGTGCTTCCCTGAAACATGGGCAGAAAGCCTTTTTCCAAGATCAAATGACTGTAAGCTAGCATCCAAAGAAGTCGTTTGCAACTTAGATTTATGGTAGGCATCATCCTCAGCTAAGTCAATTATATTAACACCTAAAAGCAAATAATCCTCATGAGGATGTTTCATTGTTTCATACATGTTGAAGCTCACCTGCTGGTCACCAACCTCTATGGTGATCTTACCTTCCTTCATGCTTATCATTGTGCTTGCTGTCCATAGGAAGGATCGTCCGAGAATTAGTGAAGTATCCTGCACAACTTCAGTAGACATGTCAAACACATAAAAATCGGCAGAAAACACTAAACCTTTAACCTGGACAAGTATGTCTTCTATTATGCCCACGGGATGCCTAAAAGATCTATCGGCCAATTGTAAAACTACCAAAGTAGGTTTTATATTTTTTACTCCTAAGGCCTCATAAACCGATTTTGGCATCACATTAATAGCTGCCCCAATATCCAATAATGCTCTTCCTATAGTCACCTTTCCTACGATGCAAGGAATGTTGAAAGATCCGGGATCTTGACATTTGACCGGGATTTGGGGCTTGAACAACGCGGACATATTGGAGCTCACTTGGACTCGTTCGTTCGGCCTAAACTTCCTCTTGTTCGTACACAAATCCTTAAGGTATTTAGCATAGGCCAGAACTCTCTTCACTAAATCAAGCAAGGGAACATTAATCTCAACTTTTCCAAACAGGTCAATGATTTCCTTTTCATGCTTAATCTCATTCATATGCTTACTCATCAAATACGAATTTGGAAAAGGGAGGTCTTGAAGATTTACCTCATTAGTTGTGGCATCTTGCTTGCTTGACTTTCCATGTTCATCTTCATCCTTGGAACTTCCTGAAGTAACTCCTTTATTCTTTGATGCAAGTTTCCTTTCTTTCAACAGTTCCTCTTCCTTCACACTCTCCAATTTCTTTATCTTTTCCTTGGTTGGAGGCACTTCTTCACTTTCAACCCCCACATCACAATCCTCTTCTTCTACGTGAGTATTAAACCTCACTTGCTTACCGCTTCTCAAGGCAATAGCATTCAGACTCTTCGGATTCATCATAGTGTTTGAAGGAATCGTCCCACTGCTCCACGCTTGATTCTCACTCATGTTGTTAGACAACTGAGTGACATAGGTGTTTATATTTTCTGCCTTGGTCTCCCATTGTTCCATTCTCTTTTCCAAGGCATTGAATCGGGCAACAGTCTTAGAGGAATCTTGTTGAATCAAATTTGCAATTGCGTTGAACTGGTTAGCATTTGAATTCCTCTATTCGTTCATTAGGTTCATCATACTATGCAGCAGCTGGTTCGTGTCCTCCTTTGCTGACACCGTCAAAGCTTGTTGATCGGGAAATTGGTTGTTTGGAGATCCAGCTCTACTTCCTTGTTAGAATTTGTTCGGTGCTCTCCCTTCATCATTCCTCCAACTGAATCTCGGATGTGCCTTCCATCCTTCATTGTAAGTGTGGGAGTACGGATCCCATTTTGGATTCTGCTTTCCCTGATACACCACCGACACTTCCTCGTATCGTCCTAGGCAAACGCTTGAAATATGCATTACCGACCCACAAGTTTCACAACTGGGTATGTTAAGATCCATTGAAGGGGAAGAACGATGCACATTTAAATTCTTCAACTTAACAGTAATGAAAGACAACTGCGAAGGGAATCAGCTTTTGATTCTAGACTCTCCATTCTTTTTGCTTGAGCCGTTAAGGCTCCCACTTCATTTACTCCTCTAAAATTGCGGACACTGTATTGCTAGTGGTTAAAAGCCATCTTCTTAATCAGATCCCAAGCTTCCGACGCCGTGAGGTCTATCAAGGATCCTCCTGATGCGGCGTCCAACATTCCTTTCTCTTGATTCTTCACCCCATCATAAAAGTATTGCACTAATTGTTCATCAGGAATTTGATGATGGGGGCATCTCGATAGTTGGTCTTGGAATCAGTTCCAATAGTCGTATAAGGACTCGTCATATTCCTGTTTTGCTGAATAAATCTCCTTCCTCATTGATGACGTCCTTGATACGGGAAAGTACTTTTCTAGAAAAGCTTTTCGCAAATTTGCCTAACTGTGGTAAGCGTTAGCCACATGCCTCGTGAGGCTCATGTACCACTCCCGGGCCTTACCTTCCAGCGATAGGTGAAAAACCTTCCAAAGTACTTGATCCAAATGCGCTCCTATGGGTTTCATGCTTTGGCAGATCATCGACAGCGCTTATAGGTGCATATACGAATCCTCTCCTGCCAAATCGTGGAATTTTGGAAGTGAGTTAATCAGCAATCCTTTGACTTTGAAATTCACATCGAAGTTAGGGCAAGCTGCATTGAATGGGTCATAATTGGCATCTAAGGTCGTTGCTTCCCTAATCGTCCTACGTCTAATGTTACCATTGTTATCTCCTACTCTCTCCTGTTCACCATTTAATCCTTGATCTCCATTCCTAGGTTGGTTAACAGGAAAATTTTGATGTTCAGCCATGTTGTCTTCTTGCTCTATTATCTTAAATCGCTCTTGTTCTTTCCTCTCTTTCCTAAGCTTCCTAAGATGTCTTTCGATCTCGGGCTGGAAATGAACAAGTCTAAGTCTTCTGGGCATGCATTCGAGTAATTCACAAAGGCAAAACAAAGTATGAAGATATAGCAAAATTTGACCCACAAATACACACAATCAAGCAAAAAGTGGAGTGTGATAGGTGCGAGTTTATGCAAGTATGTATGTATGTGTGTATGAAAGTGTGTAAAAGTTGCTATGTGTGAAAAGTAAAAATATGAAGAGTAAAAGTATGCAAGTATGCTAGTGTAAAGAAATTAAACCTATAATATCGACTCGTATGAAATTCAAACTATGAAAGATGCAATGTAAAAATGACTTGGCTAACCTATGGAAAACCAATTTCTTGGTTCCCCGACAACGGTGCTATTTTGATCGCGGCTTGTCGTTCGATCCTATAATCGATTCTTAGAAACTGGTTAAAAATATTAAATTCCAAAGATTGCAGTATACGATGCAACCTCGGATCGTTTAACTTAATTGGAACTGACGAAAAAGGTTTTAAGCTAGCCGATAGTTGAAAATGCAATTAAAGCTGATAAAGAGGGGGTTTTGTGCATTGATCAAAATTGAAGAAGATAACTAAAGAAAAGTGTAAAAAGAATCTTTTTGGATTTTTGGGAAATTTAGAAGTAAACAAAATTCAAACTATGATCAAATTGGATAAAAGACCTCTTGAAAATGGGCTTAGGCCATCATGGTTCAAAATAATTTTTCGGGGGTAAAATCCAATAAGTTTCGAAAGATCAACCCTAAAGGACTCTTTAGGTCAAAGGATTTAGTTAATGAACTCTATTATTTAAAACCTTGTTAAAAACCTTAGTATGGGAATTGGACAAGTTAGTGCAATCGGTCAATCAGATCAAAACACAACCTTCTAAATCATACAC
Organism: Erythroxylum oxycarpum; assembly: GCA_025629785.1. Taxonomy (NCBI): domain Eukaryota; kingdom Viridiplantae; phylum Streptophyta; class Magnoliopsida; order Malpighiales; family Erythroxylaceae; genus Erythroxylum; species Erythroxylum oxycarpum. Next base: position 10,022 of record JAOTAZ010099943.1, read on the forward strand.
AACTAGGCAGATAATGAGAGTCAATGCTATCTCCAAATGACATATATGAGACTTCATATATTAAGCATAAAAATTCTACAAATAACTATATCCAAATCACAAAATATTGTTCAACACATGATTAATCTCTAACCATGCTAATCTAGCTATGTCATCGCAAGATCTAACTCAAAGTTTTTACAACAACATAACCAAATTTCAGACAATATATGATTACTCCCCTTTGAAACCCACGGTGAATTCAAGTCATCGCTACATCTTCAAGAGGATCGGGAACCCTAGCCAAGCATAACTCCGGCGATGTCCATCACTGCTAGAACTCCAACGTTAAACATGGCTCCAGAGACTGACGGTGTAAGTGGTGGTGAGGTTTCCGTCGATGATGATGATCGAAGATGAATGAAGAAGGTGGTGAGGTGGAATCGTCTCTAGTCGCTACCGAGTATGACGTCTGTGTAATGAATGAATGTCTCCGTATGCCCTCAATGTGGTATGTGTACCTGAATTTTCTTTACGACCTAAGTTGGAAAGCTTTTAAAGGAACGAGTCGGGCCGGGTCGGAACAGTGAGGGAAATTTCTATTTGGGGTTCGGGTTTCCGTCTGCACGTCGCGACGTGCGAGTTAATTTTCGTCGCGACGTGTGCTCTGGCTTGCTCGCCGCGACGTGTTGATTTGTTGACGTCGCGACGTGTGGTTGTCTGTTGACG
>JAOTAZ010100042.1:0-10722 GCA_025629785.1 Erythroxylum oxycarpum
GTTTGTAATGCATTTATTTTTGGGAATGTAAATAATGAGTTATGGATTGTGTATTGAATTGAGGTGTAAATGTGTAGAATTATAAATGTGAAATGGAGTATGGATATTAAAGATAAATTGTGTATGGATATGTATATACATAAATTGTGTATGGATATGAAATGGAGTATGTTGTTTTTGAGTTGTACTCTTTATGTTGAGACATATTGTATTTTGATCTAAATGGTTTGTAATAACCTTAATATTGGTTGGCTTTTGAATTTATTACATGTATTTTGATAAGTACAATATGTATGATATGTCCGGTTTATAAAATAACATCTAATGATATGTAATGTATGTTTGCTTGACTTTCTAGAAGTGTTTTGAAATGTTTGGTATGATTTAGTTCTATTTTGTATGGTATTTGTATATCCTTCTAGGGAGTTTATGGGTGTTACATTACCTATGGAGTTTTGGAAGGTAAAGGATTTAATTTTCCTAGTTAGTTCCCTCAATAATCCTATGTGTATAATTCTCAGACGACATTAGTAGAGTGGATCAGGTATGCTAAGTTATGCATTGAGATTCTGAAGAATGCTTCTCTACTGAAACTATTTTTGAAAATTCTGAGAATGGAAGTGATAGGGGAACTAAACCTTCAAATGTTGCACCTACTAATGATCTAGGTAGTAATTTGGTTCTAGTTGAGTAGGTGGACCGCAAAGTTGCTTCTCACTAATGTGTTAAAGAAGTGGAAGGTCTAAATAATTGACAAGTAACTCTCAGACACTGATAGCATTTATGGCAAAGGACAAGAAGTTGGATTGTGTTTCAAAGGAAGTAGAGACACTGGCATCTACGACTAATTCAAATACTTCGGTGCAACAGTTAAATCTAGATCAGGCTAAAATTGAGAATGATAGTAGCGAGTACATGTCTGATGTGAATATTATGGAGACTGACTTCCCATGCTCAGCTCATCCCTAGTCATATAAACATACCCTAATAATTTCTACAAAATGTTATACAATTGAGAATGATGTACAAGATGTTATCATAGAGCAGAAAGTGGACAACATCAACGTAGACAGTACTGTGGCAGTAGAAGTTCCAGCTGAAACTAATAAGTTTAGTGTGCAATCTAAGTCCTTCGAAAGGAAATCAATAAGGAAGAGAGATAAAACCCTAAGTATCAAGGTGACTTCCCCATCAATGTCAATCCTTGTGTGGAACACTAAGGGGTTCAATGACCCCCCCCCCCCCAAAAAAAACATTAGTGAAGGAAATGGTGAGGGAGATGAAGCCTTGTTTATTAGGACTTCTTAAAACCAAAATAAAAGACTCCTGATCCCTTGTTGGTTCAATGATTTTGGGTGATAATTGGAAGCTTATTTCTAATCATAACTTACATTATAACGAAAAAATTATTTTCTTATATAACTCATATGTGATAAAAGTTCAAGCCATGCAAATTTCAGAACAATTTATTCATTTATAGTGCCAGCTACAAAGTACAACAGTGGTTTTTGAACTTTCTCTTATATATGCTTCTAATTTTGGTATCCAAAGGAATAAACTATGGAGGGAATTGGCAATGATTCAGAGTAATATGTCTAATCCCTGGTTGTTTTGATTGATTTCAACTACTCTCTTTGTTTGGTTGAGATGAAGGTGGTAGACAATTTAATATAGGTTCGATAAAGGAGTTGTCTTACTTTTTAGTAAGGATAGACTTAGTGGATCTTAAATATACAGGAAGACTCCTTACTTGGACTAACAACCAGCAGGGTAACCTTCTCATTCATAAGAAATTGGATAGATCACTTGTCAGTTCTACTTGACTGCAACACTTTCCTAACTCTTATGTTTATTTTGGTTAAAATTTATTGTTTGATCACCCTTACATGTTGATTCAGCGATTACTCGATAAAAAAATAGTAGGTGCACCATTTCTTTTTTCAATGGCTTAATTCATAGGCAAGGTTTTATGGCATTGGATGATAGATGTTATAATACTGACATCATTGGCTATAAGGCATTTCAGTTTATGAAAAAACTCAAGCTGGGGCAGTTTGCTCTTAAAGAGTTCATATCCACCAGAAACCTACCCCTCTCATCTCTAAAAGATTATTTCATATAAGCTCAAAGAGATTGCTATGAATATCCTCATAATTTTGCATTTAGAGCAGCCGAGTAGACACAACTGCAGGAATACCAATAAGTCCTCATCCTTGAGAACTTTATTCTCAATTAAAAATCACATCTGATCTGGCTGAAAGATGGTGACGCCAATACCAAATTCTTCCACTCATCTATACTAACATAAAGAAATGTCAATCGAATAAGTATACTTCAAGATAGTGAAGGTAGAGAATTTTCATACTAGAAACATTTACAAAAGATTGCTATCAATCACTTCCAGAACCTAATGGGTTCAAATATGTCCACTGACCTTACTACTAATGTTCTCAACCTGTTTGATTCTTTGGTTGAGCAAAATAAAAAATATATATAGTTTCCCCAATCTCGAAATTGGATGTCATGAGGACTCTTTTTCATATGCATCCTTCCAAATCTCCTAGGCCAGATGGTTTTACAACACTTTTCTTTCAACACACTTGAGGTATCACAAGTAAGTTTCTCGTGGAGGTAGTATTGGAGTTCTTTGCTTCCTATAAAATGGTCAAGGAACTAAATCATACTTATATTTGCTTAGTGCCTAAAAAACACAATCCTTAGAGTACAAATGATTTTACCCCATCTCTTGAGGCAGCATCATCTATAAAGTTATTTCTAAAATACTTATGGACTGCCTCAAGTTGGCTATCTCAAGTGTTACTAATAGGTGTAGATTGTGTTGTATTGTTATAGGTAATTTGATATGTGTCTAGTGTTAAGTTTATTGTTTAGTATGTGTTTAACTTAAAAATTATGTTAGTTCATAAACATTTGTGTTTTAAGTGTTCATTGGGTGAGAACATGTTTTTGAGCTTCAATATTATATATATGACGTGTCATGATGAATTTATTAGTATTTTTGAGGAGACTCAAATCAAAACATAAGGCCACGATTGTGGGGGACTTGCCACGATCGTGATAGAAGCACCAACATTAGCCCATGATCGTGATAAAAGCTCAATCATAGGCCATGATCGTAGGGAATCTTACACGATTGTGATAGAGAGAAGGTAAACTAGCCACAATCACCAAGGGCCACGATCGTGGCCTGGGCATAGATAGGATTGGAGTCACTTTCGAATTCGAGTTTTCGAGGGACGTTTCGGATCCTAGAATGACACTACGGTTGCCTTAATTGGAGAAGACTATAAAAGGATAATGATGGAATCCTAGAAGAGAGCCTACATTTGGAAACCTAAAAGAGAGTGAGAAAGAAGAGAGAGAGAGAAGAAGAAGAGGGTTCTGACGCCGAAGCTTCCCAGAGTAGGTGATCTCCCAATGCCACTACTATCTTGAATCATCCAATTTGAGCTTCGTTCCCCCCAACTCTCCATTGAGATGGGATGTATGGATATAGATTTTGAGTTGTTTATAATGTTTTAACTTTACCTTCTAGATTTTGCTTATCTTTAATGTTAATCTAGTTGATTTGTGTTTACTTAATTTGGGTGTTTTGATTGATTGATCTATTTTCATATTTTAGAAATAAACCAAGAGGGTGAACCAGATAAAAATGATTAGATTGGATTAACGAGAGTTAGATGATCTAATCGACCACTTAATCAATCTAGTCGGCAATTTCATGAAGAGAGATCTTGTGTAAAACTCGATTGTTTATTAAAGAGCTTTAAAACTAATTAGAATTATGGGTAATTTGTGAATTAAAAGATTGCAAATCCAAAATTCAATTAGGGTTTACAATTAATGGAATGATTATAACTCGAGAGAGAGTAATCAACCTTACGATCGTCTAGAACCGACACCCCATAAACACAGAAAGGACTATATTAGCATTAATGAGAGGTAAAATCCCCTCTCCTATAACTTGATTAATTTTCTTTATGGATTTCCATTATTACATTATTCGATTGTTGCCAGTTTGTTTTGATTTAGTTTACTTTTCAGATATTATTCAAATTTGAGTCTTAAACAAAGCACAACCTGAATTAAGTAGTGTAACATTGATTTAAATTCTTTATGTAACATTGATTTAAGAGTGTTTAATACTTTTCTTTGAGTTTTTGCAAGTGCATGAACACAAGGAACATGAGAAGGTCCAACGAGCTTAGCGAGGAAGAGCGTTCAGATATTCTAAGGCACGAAAGAGAGCTAAGAAGAGCTAGACACCAACAACAGATACAAAGTAATATGGTAGAAGAAAGAGAGCAAAGAGGAGCTGAGATGACATTGATGGATTTTATGAGGCCAGGTTTCAGTCATCAATGAGTTGCAAGGCCAGGGATTCAAGCTAATAATTTCAAGATCAAGCTGGCACTCCTCAACATACTTTAGAGCAGTGTGTAGTTTTATAGGTTGTGTAACGAAGATCCTAAAGCCCATCTTGCAAATTTCTTAGAATTTGTGATACCTTCAGGTTTAATGGGATGTCGGATGATGCCATAAGGTTAAGATTGTTTTCTTTTACCTTGAGGGATCGAGCAAAGGTATGGTACAATTCACTCACTTCAAGCCAAATCACTACTTAGGAGTAGCTAGCCTAAGCTTTCTTGGCTAAGTACTTTCCTTTGACCAAGACAACAAGAATCTCAGAAAGATAACCAACTTTCAACAAAGTGATGGGGAGTCATTGTATGAAGCTTGGGAGAGATTCAAGGAATTATAAAAGAGTCGCCCCCACCACAACCTTCCGAAGGAGTTTATTTTGCAAACATTCTAAAATGGTGTGACTAAGAGCACAAAAGGAGTGATAGATGTAGCTACAGGAGGGTCTTTGATGAGGAATGAGGAAAAACATTGATGCAACTCATAATCTTTTGGAAGAGTTGGCGAGTAACAACTATATGTAGTTAAATGAAAGGAATAGGCAAGCGTTAAGGAGCAAAAAGGAGTGATTCTACTTGACTCAGTGATAGCCTTGTAAGCACAAATTATAAGACCCTCACCAAATAGTTGAGTAACATACAAGTAGCTTCTTCACCCACAATCAAAACCATACAAGTACAATGTAAATTATATGGATAGGATAACCATGGCACAACTGAATGTTTCTTACTAGGAGGGGGTGGTATAGAACAAGTAAATTACTTAAGTCAACCATAAAGAGGTAACAACAATCCATACTTACAATTCTAGGTGGAAAAACCACCCAAATTTGTTGTAGAGTACTAACAACGCTAAGTGAGAACATAAGGACTTCTTGGATTTCAGCAAGACTATCTTAGATATTTGGAGAACAAAATGGACAAGTTAATGAACGTATTGGGCTCAAAGTTCTCAAGCCAAGAGGAAGGGAAAAGAAGACTATAAGAAAATTAAAAAAGAATAGAGGCAAAGTTTGACCAGATTGAGAAGATCCATGTTTCATCCATCCATAACTTGGAGGTATAAGTAGGTCAACTTGCTAATGCTTTATCTTTTAGAAATGCAAGAAGCTTACCAAGCAACACTGAGGCCAATCCAAAGGAACAACTTAAGGTGATCACACTTAGCAGTGGCAAGCAATTGAACGAGCCAAGTGATAAAAAAGATAGCAAACTAAAGGACAAGGTAGAAGACAAAGAAGGAGAGAAGCTATATGTACCACCACTATCTTATAAGCCTAAGATTCCATATCTACAGAGGGTGAGACAACATCAAGTTGACACTCAATTCTCTAAATTTTTGGAAAAGTTGAAGAAACTTCAAATTAATTTGTCTTTGTTGGAAGCATTGGAATGTATGCCTAAGTATGCAAAGTTTCTTAAAGACATATTGACATCCAAACACAATTGGGAAGACAATCAGAAAGTGACCTTGGCGGGGAACTGTAGTTTAATCATCACAAGCACAATACCCTCAAATACAAGATCCAAGGAGAAATTAGGACTAGCAGGCATCAAGCCAACATCTATACTTATCCAACTTGAGGATCAATCCATCAAAAGACCATTTGGGGTAGTAGAAGACGTTCTAGTAAAAGTGGATAAATTTTTAATTCCTATTAATTTTGTTATGTTGGATTTTGAAGAAGATAGGAATTGCCCGTTGATTTTTGGTAAGCCCTTTATAAATACTAGTAGGGCATTAATTGATGTACATGAAGGAAATTTGGTTTTGAGAATTGGTGATTAGCAAGTTGAATTTAATATGACTGAATCTTTGAAGAAACTGGTGTATGGAAATGCTTATATGAAGATTGATGTTATGGATGATTGTGTGAAGGAGGTTGAAAAGGAAAGTGAAAAGGAAGTTGAGAGAGTTCCTAAAGTGCATAGGGATGAAAGTGTGAGTAAAGAGGAATTCTTTGAGGGGGGTAAGCTAGAGATGTTAGAGAGAAAAGATGCACCCACACCACCCTCCATTATAAAGCCTCCCAGTGTAGTACTAAAAACCTTACCTTCTCACCTGAGATACACATTTTTAGGCAAGGATCATACCTTAACCATCATCATTTCGAACTAGTTAGATGTTAAGAAAGAAAAGAAAGTGATAAAGACCATTCAAAAGAGGATGAGAACTATAAGGTGTCAAATTTCTGATATTAGGGTGATTAACCCCAATGTGGTGATGCATAGGATTAACCTTGAAGAGGGAGGCATGATAGTGATGGAGAATGAAAAAGGTGAACAAATTTCCATTAGGACCATCACAGGTTAGAGAGTGTGCGTTGACTATAGGAAGCTCAATTTGAACATTAAGAAAGACCATTTCCTACTATCTTTTGTGGACCAAATGACGAGAAAGAAATACATGCAACCTCCATCCCTACCACCTTGAGCCCATCTTGCCTTTAATCTCTTATATTATTTCTTTTTGTGCTTTGTGTTTTTGTCTTTCATGGTGTTGTTTATTGGTTTTGGATGTTCTCTCGCACATTGAGGATAATGTTTTGTTTAAGTGTGGGCAGGTAGTCTTTGCATTTATGTTTGCATTTTTGCATGTAATTTAGTATGCATGTTAGGTTGTTAGTATTTGGTGTGTCATTTTCCTTGCATTTGAATATTTGTGATAAATATGTTGCCGTGAGATTCTATCATGCCAGTTGGAATGAGATTAAATGCATGTGAGAACTTAAATGAGGCTACTTAAGTAGAGAGTGAACCATATGGAGTGATGAAAGTAGTTGGCCACATAAGCTTACCCATAAATTGACACTTGAACAATGAGGTAATGTTGGACCCCATTTTCGGAGCCCAACATCCGGAGTCATAAACCTTGTGCTTATAACCCTGTAGGTCATTTGCCATCATTCCACAATAGTGGTGTGCCCACACCAATAAATCACCAAAATTACAACTTGAATTCTTCAAAGAAATTGTAACTCCAAATCTCTAGTTTGTTTTGAATAAGAATCATCTCAAACGGAGCTTTATATCTCAAGATATACTCAAAAAGCTAAAGTATGTACATACCCCAATCATACTCTCCCAACCGAGCCCTCACTTTCTCTCCATCAAACTTTCTCAAATTAAGTCCAAAAGATACCATTTTTTATGATGAGATATTAAAAGATGTTAGTAATCCATTGCTTCAAGAATCACTTCATTTGGAGGTCAGATGAGGAAGTTATGCCCGAAACAATTGAACATGCTTATACCTTTAATCAATTTGTACCTATCTTGGCGCGATTGACATAACTTTCAATATAGATGTCGTATTGAGTTCATTTTTGAACCCTTTGAAAGCGGACTTCAAGAGATACAACTTTCATGAAGGCCACAAAGTGAGATTTCACCTCTAAAAGGGTCAAAAATCACAATTTACTAAAGATGTCCCATGTATATCCGTTTAACGGATATCCATGTCCGTTTAACAGACATAGACTAGCTTAAAAGCCATTTTCACCTGAGAAGGTCCGTTAACCGGACCTAAAGTCCGTTAAATGGACATTGGCTAAGGACGGGGTACTTTTTCACTGGAGAAGGTCCGTTAAGCAGACATTGATGACCCAAACCTCCTTCCAAAGCCTCTCTAATGCTTCCAATGTCCATTCTAACACCATATTCACTCGATATCTCCCCAAATTCAACTCTTCCAATGCCAAATCACTTCATAATAATTCAAACACCAAATTTATCTCGCAACATTCTCAATTCTAAACCATTTGGTTCATTAAAACAATAATTACCTATCATTCATCATAATTGTCCCATACACAAATCCTATGCAACATCATAACTTGTAACAATCATACCTTTCCATTACGATATCCAAAAATTACAAACTTTATATCGTTTGGAAAACTAGAAAGATCATATACAACTTCCAAGAAGACAATTTTTACCAATTCTACCTAGATAATTCCAGAATTTTCCTTGAATTCAGAACACAATCCTACCCTTATGAAAACTTGAAATTAGCAATGTAAAAATTTAAAAAGTCATAAACAACCATAGTGCGTAAGTATTTCATTCGCATCAAAATAAGAGTTTTACAACGCTTTAGTGGGCATTTCGAGCCACTTTACAACATAATCCAAAAAATACAAACTTTACAAAAACAATAATTTCTCAAAATGCAACTAAAGCATTGTTTTACAAATTCTAACTTCCAAAGATCAAAGGAACAAAAGTGCAAAATGGAGTGATGCCTTAACGCTCAACTCGATAACTTATTATCTTTCTCATCGTCTATGGATGGGAAGGTGAGGGGGTGAGCTTAATGCTCGTGGGTAACAATTTTATAATTGGTAATAAACAAAACCCTTTGAAAACTTTCATGACAATTTTTCACAAAATCCATAAAACATCTATTTCGCAACTTATTAAACCAAATCACAATTCACATAAGTCATACATCCATCAAACTTGCCAATACATCATAAGCAATCAAACACATCAAAATCAATTAAACGCGTTAAAATGGTTCTGGTGGATCCATAACAGAACGTACTACACATTTCCCATAAAGGTCCTATATAGCTGTGAACAGAACGTACTATGGCAATTCTACCAAGTGGTCTTACGTAGCCGTGAACTTATGGGAGTCCACGAGGGATCCATGCCATTAGCGAGCAAGCGGGAGAAGCCTTTAGACAAATGCACTTGATTGACAGAACAAACCACCACAAACCCACATAACATGAAATTCATGAACTTGAAACATGTTGCCCATATGGCACATTTTGGAAACTTGATTTCATGAGCATAAAATATGTCATATGCATTTCTAACATCATTTCACAATTCATCAACCAAAAACCCATACCAATTATATCACCATTTCTCAAATCATCTAAAAGCCACAATTACAACAATTATGGAACAATTTGAAATCATTCCCATATCACTCAAAATTCATTCACAAAATTCATATACAAAACATATAGCACATTCTCAAACCATCTTAAAGAATAATAAATGCACATTTTCAAGGTAGTTGGGAATCATTTAATTCCATTTATTTGAAAGCAACTTTAATAGCTTATTTACTCAATTATAAAAATGTCACCCACCTTGATTTTCTTGCTTGAAAACTTGTTTAAGGATGTGTCTCTTCTTGCTCCTCTTGCCTCTCTTGCCTCCCTTTAACAATGCCAAAAATTCCCAAATCCATAGAATTCAAATTGGAAAACCTAAATAACCCAATGCAAGAAATTGATCCTAGAATACCTAAACCCATATATTTCCTAAGCTCTTTAAACCAAAAACACTCCAAAAATCCAAAGGATTTAAAACTCAACTTACCTTGAATCTTCTCCCAACAATTAGCTTCTTGGCTCTATTGGAAGCTTTAACCTTCCTCTTTCTTTTTGCTTCTTGAATTAACTTCAAACACCCCCTTGAACACCAAGAAATGAAGAACCCTAGCTTTTTCTCCTTCTTCCCCCTCTCTTCTCCTTATACGACACTCTCCCTCTTTGCTCTTTTTAATTTTCGTTTTTGCTCTCTTCCCATGTAAGACAAGCCTTTTCTTCTCCCTTTTATACTCATAATTAATGGACAATGTCCACATTTCCCTTCCTTTAAAGCCTTAAGACTTTCCCACTTAAGTGATCGTCCTAAACTACCCTTCATGCATAAGTTGCCACCTTAATACTTTAATTCCCTTAACTCATGTCACCTAATATCATTCATATTAACAGGTCAATTAATTCCAACATAAATTTGTCTAGCAAGACCCCAAAATAATCTAATCATGCTTATTTATCAAGAAAAAAATTTGGGGGCCAACAATTAGTGTATTTAATAAGACAATTACCATCTCTTGATGTGCAATTTAACATAATTAATTGTATTAAGCATAGTTAATCTATTTGGTTATCACTAAAGTATAAGATAATATCATTCTCTAGCGTAAAACTTTTATTCTCCCTATACATTGATTATATTTCACCTATCGATCCTTTATACAATCCTTGTAATTGAATTGATCGCGGCTCGTCGTTCGATCCTAAGATCGATCCTTGAAAACCGGTCAAAAATAATTTATACCAAGGATTGCAACATAGGATGCAACCTCGGGTCGTCTCTCTTGTTGGAACCTAATGAAGTGGACCTAAGCTAACCTATATGTCATAAAATGCAAGTGAAATTAGCAAGGAAAGAAAAGGGGGTTTTGATTTTAAAACACTAATGAACTAAAAAGCATGTAAAAAGTATTTTTGGATTTTTGAAAGTAGGA
>JAOTAZ010100064.1:0-10720 GCA_025629785.1 Erythroxylum oxycarpum
TGGTGGTGCACCTTTATCGTGGGATACTCGTCGGAGCGACCTTCGGGTTTCCCGTTGTGTACCCTACGGTGAGGGGGGCGCTACACATACCTTTCCTAACCTCTTTAAACCTAAAACCTTTCAAAACTCCAAAAGATTAAAATCAACTTACCTTAAATCTTCACCAAACAATGATTTTCTTAGCTATAATGGAAGTTCTAATCTTCCTGTTCCTTTTTCCCTTCTTGATCACTCTCAAAATCCTTCTTGAAGGTTAAGAAAAATTAAAACCTAGCTTGCTTTTCTTTTCTTCCCTAAACTCACAAAACTCTCTCGCTTCTTTCTTAAATTTCATTTTCTCTCTCTTCCATATGCAAGACATCCCATTTTCTTCTCTTTTGCACCATTAATGATTGCATAAAGTCCCCTTTTTGCCCTTACTTTAATGCCTTATGGTTTTGAAAATTGATTTGCCAAAATTGGCCTTACACTCTCTCATTACTTTAATAGTTCAAAGCTAATAGCTCATGTCATATTATCTTACCCATATTAACAAGTCAATTTATTCCAATATAACTAATCTAGAAAGACCCCAAAAATTATTCTAATCATGCTTATAAATAAAAAAAATCAGTGGCCAATAGTGTTCCCATGGTCTCAAGCCAATTTCAGTAATGTGTCTGTGTTTTCGTTCAGCACGTCTATTTTGGTCAGGAGTGTGTGGGAAAAAGCTACGTTGAATAATGTCATTTTCAGCTAAATAGTGACGTAAGGTTTGGTATTCACCCCCCCCCCCCAATCTGATTGAAAACATTTTATTGGTCTTTCAAAAAAAATTTCAACAATAGCCCGAAATTTGACAAAGCAATTAAAGACATCAGATTTTTGACGAAGAAAATAAATCCATGTGTATTTGGTAAAATGAAAAAAAATGACATAGTACAAAGAACCATCTGAAGAAGCAATTGGTATAGGGCCCCATAATTCTAAACATATTAATTCTAATAGTGCTTTGGCAGTATAATTCGAATCAGGAAAAGGTAACTCATGGGATTTACTGACACAGCAGGATTCACATAAAGATTTATTCACTTAAGAACGAACAGGTAAATTATTCAAGGACAAAACTTTGTTAATAGTCTTAGAACAAGCATGGCTTAAACGGACATGCCAAGTAGATAAAGAAATAGAATGACTTGCAGGAGGAATTTGATCAGATGCAAGCTGATAAAGTCCATATTTAATGTATCCCCAGTGGAGCAGCTGCTTCGTTTTGAGGTCCTTAATGGTAAAACAAGATGGGAAAAATTCAATGGAACCATCATTAGTATTAGTAAACTTAAGCACATAAATCAAATTGGTGTTAGACTGAGGAATATGAAGAATATTATTCAAAGAAAAATGATGAGAATTAAGTAATATATGATTAGAACCAATATGAGTAATGGGTAAGCTTTTATCATTGGTGAGAGTAACTTCATCAGTGCCTGAATATTTAGAGTGAATGCCCAGATTTTCCAATTCAGAAGTTAAGTGATGAGTTGATCTAGAATCAACGACCCATGGCTTAGAAGCATTCGAAGAAGAAGTGTAATTGGACGTTGGTTTATAATTGTAATCGTTGGTGTTGTTGAATTTGGGACTTGGGCATTGTTTGGAGGTGTGACCTTGCGCACCACAATTATATCATGTTAGAGAAGAAGGATCTCTGTTTGTGGAATTGGAGCGACCACGGTTATAATTAGATTGATAACCTCCGCATCGATTACCACGGCCTCTGCCTCGATTTCCACCAGTGGTAGTGTGACGAGTATTAAAGTGTGCCACAGTAGGAGGGTTGAGAGAATCAATTGAACTTTGAAGTTGCAATTCTTCAAAGAGAAGCAAGCCAAACAGATTGTCAAATGAAACAGCAGTTAATTGAGATTCAATATTGCGGGTGAAGGGTCTATAATCAAAACCAAGACCCCGCAAAATGTGATCAACAAGATCATCTTTAGTGATAGGAGCACCAAGAGTAGCCAATTGATCATAAATTCTCTTAGCACGATCCATATAGGTGGTGATTTGATCATTACCTAAAGATAAAACATGAAGAGTATTTTTGAGAGTTCGAATATGTGCTCTAGAACCAGAAGTATAAGTGGTTTGTAGACATGACCAGGTAGCAGAAGCAGTAGTGACTCCAACAACTTGAGAAAGAACTGCCTTCGAAAGATAGCCCAAAATCCAACTCAACACAATTTGGTCATTTAGATACCAAGAGGTATATTCAGGATTCACAACATTGTTGATTTCTTTAGGAGGTGGTGATTTTGATCCATCAATATGACGTAATAAATGATGACTAGAAAGGACAAGAATGACTTGAGTTTTTCAGAGAAGATAACTCGAAGAAGTGAGTTTGATGGTAATTTGATGATGTGCTGATGGGGGGTTAAGAGACATGAGAGATGAGAACCCAGTTGTCATGATGTGAGAAAGGGAGAAACAAAGAAAGAAAGCAAAGAAAGAAATGAGAAAAACATAAAATTGGGTATTTAAACCTTAATTTTTGGCTATGATACCATGAAGATTAAGCACAGAAGATGAGAATCACACTTTTGCGTGAACTATTTATAAGATACAGAGTGAGATTGTGAAGACCAAATCCTCATGGATGAGGGATTGATAGAATCAAATTCAGATTACAAAAGAGATTATACAATTTGAATACAAACAGAAAATATCTGCAGGTAGAGAAAATACAGGAGCAGTTTACAAGTCTTCCTTAATACTGCACTCTTTAATTGTTATCAATCAAGTAAGGAGCAAACCACCAAAGAACATACAAACAAACAGCCCTCGTCTTCAATAATAAACCATCAGTCCACACAATGCCCAAGGCACTCACAATGCTGTGTGTCACCAAAGCCTTAAACCAATTAACGCCCACACCTCCTTTTATAAAATCCACGGTATATATGAAGACATAAACTCACAACCCACGCAAGGCCGCTACTCACTATTTAATTTTCAAAACTCCCACGCAAGGCCACACCTGTAAGAATGCTATATGTACGTGAACCTACACCAATAGAAATCACCTAAACGCTACCTAAAAGTGAACGCTTGGTGTACGTGAATGCTACACCAACAACTTAACACCAACGTACGCTGCACAAAAGCTTGGCACCTCTCAAATGACTTTTTATTCAGCTATAGATCAAGACACCAAGTCACACCAAAACTTTCAGCCATGCTCCACTACTTCATGCGTGGTTTCGTACTATATCAACTACTTCTTAATTGCTTGCATACTCCCAAAATCCATCAGAAGCAAATATTACAAATTGGTAATGTGCCTGCAACTGATGCACTGAGATTGGTGATTTTGCCTTCACATGTTATTCAACACCCACGATTGAAGCATAAGAAAAAAGCGCAGCATTCACATCAAAAACTCAGGTTGGCTTGATCAGTATATATGTAATTTCCTTGGCCAAAAATTCAGCAACGCACGCACATCAATCATCAGCTAAGTCACGGAAGCACAAATAGGAAGCAACCATGCCTATTTTTTTAAATATTCCAGCAACGTTATCTGCACATTCAAAAGCCCCCCTTGGCCACACACATACATGATCCACACCACATCACAACTAAAAGATTATCCCCAATAGTTTTTTGAATCCAAATTAAACTCCAATTAATGTCTTATATGTCCAATTAATAAATAATGTCAAAACTAATTACTTAGACATATAACATATATCCTAACACTTATAATTAGCAATATCGTTCTTCAATTCGCGCATCCTCATATGATTATCAATAGGAAATCTTTCCATAAAGTCTTCCCATAAAGTATTCTCATTCTCTGTATACGATAAACTCAAATGTCAATGAAGGGTCCAATTTGGATCGGAGAGAAAGAAAGCCAAATCATTTTCTGTTAACTTCATATAGAATTGGGATGTTGACAAGTAAGGAGCAATAATGCGAGTGATTATTCAAGGAGAACATTTCCAAAAACCTACTTATATCAGTGTCACAACCAGAGAGAGTTATTAATTTTGGAGCAGTGCGCTGGTCCATAGGTGTCCTTATCTAAAGCCTTTGTTGTTTATGTCGTAGAATAGTAGAACGGGTCCTGGCAGGCTGCGATGACTTTTGGAAGTGCTCAACATTTCCTTCTTTTCTCCGATGAAGGAACTAGTTGCCCAAGCATCACGACGGGACTTTTCAGAGGTGTACTTGTTCAATCCTTTTCTCCATGGGCCTACAGCATGTTAGGACTGTTATTCACGGACTTCAGCTCTCACATATTTGGCAAAAACAATGCAAATTACCACTTCTATAAATGCCTGGCAGTTCTTCTTGTTCCCCAACACTTTTGAGTCACAATATGGAAGAATCATTTTTATTTCTCTTCATGGTCATAAACTTGTTTTCCTTATCATCTACCACCTCTATTGTGAATCCTCCACACTGTCATGATGAGGATAGCTCAGCCCTATTGCAGTTCAGGGAGAGCTTTGTTACTGATATGTGTGCTACCAACGATACTTATACTTACCCAAAGACCGAATCGTGGAAGATTGATGGAAGTGATTGCTGTTCATGGGATGGTGTTGAGTGTAATAAGCTCACTGGACGTGTCATTGGTCTTGATCTCGGCAACGGTTGCTTGTATGGTTCCATTAACTCCAGTAGCAGTCTTTTCCACCTGGTTCACCTCAGGCACCTGAACCTCGCCCATAACCACTTCAACTACTCTCCAATACCATCTGAAATAGGCCGTCTTTCCAGACTAACACATCTCAACCTCTCCACGTCTTTCTTTTCAGGTTCAATTCCATCCAACATTTCTCAACTTTCCAGGTTATCTGTTCTTGACTTGTCTGATTACAGTGGTTTGTCAGAACTGATGCTCGAGAAACCTGATTTTGGTAACTTCGTTCAGAACTTAACCACCCTGGAATATCTCGATCTTCGTTCTGTTACATTGACGTCTCATGTACCTCAGATCTTGGCAAATTTTTCTTCTCTAAAAAAACTCGGCCTATATGGTTGTGGATTATTTGGTGACTTTCCTGAAGATGTTATTAAATTGCATAATCTACAAATTCTTATTCTGTCATTTAATGAAGGCCTCTCAGGTCATTTACCTAAATTTGACTCAAGTTCTCCACTTCAGGTACTCCAACTTTCTCATACAAATTTCTCCGGGCAGATTCCAGCATCAATTGGTGATCTTGGTTCCTTGCATGAATTTTCTATACCAACTTGCAGCTTCTCTGGACCAATCCCAACTTCCTTTGGAAACCTCAAACAGTTGGTTTACTTAGACCTTTTAGACAACTATTTTGACAATCAGAATTTTTCTTCCTTGTCTTGGCTTGCTAAGAAAACTAGTCTAACTATTTTGGGTCTCTGTGGAATTAGCTTAGGTGGTGAGATCCCAGTTTATTTTGCTAATCTAACCCAACTTGATGTCTTATTGCTGCATAAATGTCGGATAACCGGTCAAATACCACCCTGGCTTGCAGAAATGACGCTACTAACTTTTCTAGACCTTTCATTCAATCAACTGAAAGGACCAATTCCAGGTTCAATCTTCCAACTCGAAAACATTCAAACTCTACTTCTGGGTATGAATAAGTTGAGTGGCATAGTTAAGTTTGACATGTTTTTGAAGCTTCCAAAGTTGGAAAGACTGCAATTGTCTGCAAACAACCTGACTCTGCTTACCGAAGTCAATGCTAATGTGACTCGGAAGTTTCTTCTGATAGCATTCGCATCGTGCAATTTAAACGGCTTTCCACATTTTTTGAAAGATCAAAATCAGTTGTGGTGGCTGGACTTGTCCAGCAACAACATCCGTGGCTTAATACCTAAATGGCTATGGAATAGAAGCAGAGACACTCTGAAGTTGATAGATCTTTCTGACAACTTCCTCGTAGGATTTGAAATAAACCCATTTGTGTTTAAAAAAATGAAAGGAATCAAAAAATTAATTCTCTCGATTACTTTTCGATTAAGAGATGTCAACATATATATACTACAGAGGTCCTGATTCAGATCCCACAGATAAGGGATACGTAATAAAACTATACCAAATATAAACAAATTAGCTATATACAGATAAGCATGATGGGAGTGATATAAGGAGTATCCCATTAATCACGATATTTCCTCCAATACTCCCCCTCAAGTTGGCGTATGGACATTGGAAATACCCAACTTGTGAAGAAGGTAAAGAAATCAATCTCTTCCAAGTGCCTTGGTGAAAACATCAGCTAATTGGCGTTGAGATGAGATGGGTCGAGGAACCAAAGTGTGTGACTGCATGTGTTGACGAACAAAATGACAGTCGATTTCGATGTGTTTGGTTCGTTCATGGAAAACTGGATTCGCAGCAATATGTAGAGCTGCTTGATTGTCGCAAAACAATGGTACAGGTTGAGTAATGGGAATCTTGAGATCTTGTAAAAGACTGCGAAGCCAGATAATTTCACTAGAAGTAGTAGCCATAGCTCTATATTCTGCTTCCGCCGAGGATCGAGAGACCACTGATTGCTTCTTAGCTCTCCAAGAAATAGGGGATGATCCAAGAAAGATGATGAATCCGGTTGTGGATCGCCGTGTGGTAGGACACCCTGCCCAATCTGCATCACAATAAGCCTGGAGTGATAAAGAACTTGTTGAAGGAAATAAAAGTCCTTGTCCAGGAGAATTTTTGAGATAACGTAACACACGATAGGCTGCTTCCATGTGTGGTTGACGAGGAGCATGCATAAACTGGCTAAGGATATGAACAGAATAGCTGATATCAGGTCTTGTAATAGTGAGATAAAGAAGTCTCCCAACTAGTCTTCTATATCGTTCAGGATCCGGATAAAGTTCACCATCATTGATTTGGAGTTTGTGCTGACTTTCCATAGGAAAGGTAGCAGGTTTACTACCTAACAAGCCGCTTTCTTTCAAAATGTCTAAGGTGTATTTTCTCTGGCAAATAGCAATGCCTGAATGAGAGCGAGCTACTTCTATGCCAAGGAAGTATTTTAATTTTCCAAGATCCTTGATATGAAACTTGTGATCAAGATACCGTTTGAACTTATCAATACGGACATGATCGTTGCCAGTAATAATCACATCATCTACATAAATTAATGCAGCTAGGAATGATGAACCATTATGGAATATGAAAAGAGAATGGTCCGCATGTGATTGAGAGAACCCAATGTCGAGTAATGCTGAAGTGAATTTTTGATACCAGTTTCGAGATGCTTGTCGTAGACCATATAAAGACTTTCGAAGACGACAAACGCGTGTCTCCCCCTCTTTAGCAAACCCTTGAGGAATTTTCATGTATACCTCTTCATGCAAATCCCCATGGAGAAAAGCAATATGTACATCCAACTGGTGGAGTGGCCAATTTTGGACAGAAGCAATTGCTAGCAAACAACGAACTGTAACCAATTTTGCTACTGGTGCAAATGTCTCATGGAAATCCACCCCCTCTATTTGTGTAAACCCTTTGGCCACTAAACGTGCTTTGAGTCTCTCAATGCTACCATCAGGATTGTGTTTCACCTTATATACCCATTTGGAGTCAATAGCACGTTTCCCTTTTGGTAAAGGAGCTAAGACCCAAGTATGATTAGCTTCTAAGGCCTTAATCTCTTTTGTCATGGCATCTCTCCAATGCTTATGTTTAACTGCCTGAGAAAAGTTTTTAGGCTCATCTACAGAAGAGATGGCTACGAGAAAAGCATGATGAGCATGAGATAACTTAGAATATGAAATAGTGTTAGACAGAGGATGTACCGTCGAATTAGTCGAAGGATTAGGAGCATGAGATGGCGAGTTGTCTATGGAGAGCGAGGGTGGTAGCTGAACATCAAATCCTTTAAGTCGTGTGGATACCATGCGATTTCGCTGTGGTCGGGCATGTTGCAAAATTTCATGATTGTTCACCGAAGAGTTTGGCTCCTCATCAGAAATTAATGGTGAAACTTCAGGTCTATTGGGTTGCCGCATGGAGTCATCATTTTGTGTGTCCAAGTCATGCACAGTATTTGACCCAATTTGCCCGTGGCCATTAGGTTGAGATGAACTTGCAGATTGTGATCCATGAGACTCTTTGTCCAAAGTTTGATCCAAGTTAGGTAGTGCAACTAGTGGATTGGATTGTTCAGCTGGCTCTCTTTGTGGAACACAAAAATCAATTGAACTTGGTCGTTGTGTGGTAGAAGGAAATGGAAAAATGTTTTCAAGGAAACGGACATCTCGAGACACATAAATGTTCCCTTTGTCCATGTCAAACACTTTTTATCCCTTCTGGCCATGAGGATATCCAACAAATATTCCTGGTTGTGAACGTGGTGCAAACTTGTCTTGTGGCTTGCTATTAACATGTGCATAACATAAACATCCAAAAATACGGAGATGATCATAGTTGGGTACCTTATTGAACATCATTTCATATGGAGTCTTATTCTTCAAGACAACAAGTGGCATTCTATTGATTAAATATGCTGCTGTGAGAACACATTCTCCCCAAAATTTAAGAGGAAGATTTGCTTGAAATCGAAGTGCCCTTGCAACCTCTAACAAGTGTCGATGTTTACGCTCCACAACTCCATTTTGTTGCGGTGTATCTGTGAAACTAGATTGTTTATCCATGCCATGCTCAATGTAATGCGCCAAAAGATCACTGTGACTAAACTCAAGCCCATTATCTGTCCGGAAAGTTTTTATATGACAACAAAATTGTGTATTTACCCATTTGAATAAATAGAGTAAATACTTGCGTGCTTCAGATTTAAATTTCATGAGAAAAACCCAAGTGGTTCTGCTGTAATCATCCACCAAGGTCAAGAAATAACGTGCATTAGATAAAGAAGTAGTATTGTAAGGTCCCCAAATATCACAATGAAGTAAGTCAAAAATGTGTGTAGTTTTGTTCATATGAATTGGAAAAGGCAGTCGGGTATGTTTTGCTCTACAACAAGCATCACAAAAAACCTCATGCATTTTATTCTTAGCAATAGAAATGTTTGGGATAAGAGGAAGTCGATCCATTGGTAGGTGCCCAAGTCTCTGGTGCCATAAACTGGATGTGCTTGAGCCAGTAGTAGCTAGCGCTTTGCCCACCCCTCTCATCTCCAGGTAGTACAACCCATCTTGCACTCTACCCACTCCAATCGGCGTCATCGAGGCTAAGTCCTGTATAATACAAAAATCCGGCCAGAAAATTAGTGCACAGTTCAAGTCTTTGCACAACTTCCGCACTGATAACAAATTAAAGCAAAAGCCTTGTGCGGCAAGGACATTTTTTAAAACTAGTTGCTTGCTCAAGGCAACGGTACCAATAGCTTGAACAGGCACAGTATCACCATTGGGTATTTGGATAGGTGAGATTTTTGGATTCATAATACGATCAGATAAAATGTTAACATCACATGAGATGTGATCT
Organism: Erythroxylum oxycarpum; assembly: GCA_025629785.1. Taxonomy (NCBI): domain Eukaryota; kingdom Viridiplantae; phylum Streptophyta; class Magnoliopsida; order Malpighiales; family Erythroxylaceae; genus Erythroxylum; species Erythroxylum oxycarpum. The sequence continues at coordinate 9,443 of JAOTAZ010100064.1, forward strand.
GTTGCCCCTGTGTCAATTACCCAAAATTGTTCTTTCTTACCAGAGACATTATTCACCAAATTTGCAGAAGGTAGTTTCGTATCAGCGCCAAGTAATGCCAGAAGCTGCTTATGTTGCTTGGGTGTAAGCTTAGGGACAGTTGGTGTTGGTGCATTTGAGTCAACGACACCAGCAAATGATGTGTTTCGACCACCACGGTTGCCTCCTCTACCTCTTGACGATCCTCCTCGAGATCTTTTCTGCCAATTTTCTGGATATCCATTCAACGCAAAACAGTTTTCACGGACATGATTTGTTTTGTGACAATAACTGCAACGTCGCTGGTTGCCATCCTTTTCACTGTTATCGAGATGGTTCTTTGGATTTTCACCTCGTGCCAGCAGGGTAGTCGCCTCAATGACCGGAGTACGTGAAGATGTTATAATCTTTTGCTTTTCTTCTTGGGCTGTGATTGCATAAGCTCGTCCTAATGTTGGTAAGGGATCAATACTTAACACTTGAGACCTTACCGTTGCAAAAGAGTCATCCAAGCCCATGAGAAAATCATAAACCTTTTCTTGTTCACGCATCTCCTGCATTTTCTTTGCTGCCCCACATTTACATCCACATGAACAAATTGGAATCGGATGAAGAGCTTGTAGTTCTTGCCAAACTGCCTTCAATCTCCCATAGTACGTGAATATGGGTGCTTTCTCTTGTTGTAAAAGGGCAATGGTCCGCTTCAAATCATACACTCGAGGAGCTAGTCCTTGGGTAAATCGTTCTTCAAAATCCATCCAAACTTCTTTGGCAGTATCAGCATGTGCTGCACTGGATTGTAGATCTTTGTCAAGTGCATTGGTGAGCCACGACAACACGATTGCGTTGCACTGAACCCATGACTGAAAATCCGGGGATTGAACATCCGGCTTAACAATTGAACCATCTACAAAACCTGCCTTGTTTTTGCCTGCAAGAGCATTCATCATGGTTTTGCGCCACGTGAAATAATTTTCACCATTTTCATTGAGTGGCTGGGTAACAAATATAAGCCCTGGGTGATCAGAATGATGTAAGTAGTAAGGTGATTTAGGATCAGTTGTGTTTGTTGTTGCAACTGCGTCACTCATACTTGAAAGATAATAACAAGGTCACAGAACCTTGCTCTGATACCATAAAAAATGAAAGGAATCAAAAAATTAATTCTCTCGACTACTTTTCTATTAAGAGATGTCAACATATATATACTACAGAGGTCCTGATTCAGATCCCACAGATAAGGGATACGTAATAAAACTA
>JAOTAZ010100125.1:0-10715 GCA_025629785.1 Erythroxylum oxycarpum
AAGTAATTATAAAACCATCATATAAACATAGGATTTACCTAATCAAGCTTCCATTTTCTTCAATTTCTCAACCACAATTACAATTCCTCTTCCTCCCCACATACACGATTATCACCTTCAAAGCCTAAGTTGGTGTTTCTTTGTGCACAAGAAGGAGAAAGTAAGTTGCATAGGAGAGGTTTCTTGTATGGGTGAAGGTGATAGCAATTCGAACTAAAGAGAAGGAGGAAAAATCAATGAGAAAGGAGGAAAAATGGAGGGTTTCGGATGGAGGAGAAAGAAAGACATAAGGGATTTTTCCCTTTTTATGAGAAGTAACGAGAATCAACTAGAAGAGGGCTTTAAATGACATAAAACATGGCATGAGAGGCAAGTGCCACATGTCACTTGCCACATGTCAATCCCTCATTTTTTCATTTAATTTCCTTCTACTTTCTAGTCCACTTCTAAATGAAAAATTCCAAAATCATGTATCCAATATTTCAGTGCCATTGGACAGTCATTTCCAGTACTGAAAACCAATCGATTTGCCACTTGGCGATTTTTTCGGTCCGAAAATTTTTCCCAAAAAAATTCCTATAGTTCCCGTAAAATGTAAAACACACAAAAACTCACTTCAATGAATTTTTCAAACACAATTCCCACATTATTCATAACGAATTCATTTAGGCTCAAATACCGGGAAATGTCATGAATGCATGTACAGTTATTTTTCATATGCAAAAAGTTCAACTATTCACAATTAAGAATATGCATGAAAATGTTCAATCAATCCTAATCACTCTCACTCATTTCTAAATTACTATTCTACCCTTCCCGTCGGGGGTGGGATGTTACAGGGATTGTATTCAAGAAAAAGGATACATAATTCATCCTCCCTTCTTGTGCATTTTGAATATTGAATGTAAAGTCTATACTAACGCGTGATTTACTTCAATTGGTATCAAAGCTCGGTGTCCAAGAACCACCGATACAGAGTGTGGATAAAGATCCATGATAGAATCACACATTTATATAGCTGAAGGCGCCTCCGTCACTAGACCTCCCACATTTAATGGTGAAGATTACCATTACTGGAAAAACAGGATGCGGCTCTTCGTTGAATTTACTCATATTGATCTTTAGGAGATTATAGAGAATGGACCATATACACCGATAGTTGATGAAGGAAATGCTATTCCACGAATCAAATGATCAGCAGATCAAAAAGCAAAATTCCAGCTTAATTCAAAGGCCAAGTTCTTTCTAAGTCGTGCCCTAAGCAGAAGTGAGTACGATAAAGTTCACAGATACGACACTGCGAAGGAGATGTGGGATACTTTATCCATCGCACACGAAGGCACCAACCAAGTAAAGGAATCCAAGATAAGCATTCTTGTACACCAATATGAGTTGTTCAAGATGAAAGAAGAAGAGTCTATCGATCAAATGTTTAGAAGATTTCAAACTATCATTAATGGACTTAAAGCTCTCGGCAGAACTTATGATAATCAGGATCACGTTCGAAAGATTCTTAGAAGTCTACCGAAAAGATGGAGACCAAAAGTTACCATGGTACAAGAAGCCAAGGACTTGAGCGTGTTAAAGCTTGATGAATTGCTTGGATCCTTGAAGATACATGAAGTGGAACTCGATGCAGAAGATAAACCCAGACGGGATAAATCTGTAGCATTGAAGGCTGGAAAAAAGAATCACAAGATTCAAAGGAAGAGAAGTTCATCGTTGAAAGCGTTGAAGATCGAGGAAGTCAAGAATGACGACTCCAGTAAATCAAAACAAGATTTGAGCAAAGAAAATGATGAATTATCCTTTATCTCGAGGAAGATCAGACGCATGTGGAAGAAGAAAGTAAAAGGAAACAAAGAGTTTTCTTTCAAGCAGAATAGCAAAGATGAAGGCAAGAACGAGAAGACATCTGTCATCTGCTATGAATGCAATAAACTTGGACACTAAAATTCCAAATGTCCATTGTTGAAAAGAAAACCAAAGAAAAATAGATAAAGCAAGAAGAGCATGATGGAAACCTAGGAAGATTTGGATTCGTCCGAATCAGATACTGACTCAGAGGCATCGGTACAAGCTAACATTTGCCTAGTAGCCGAAAGAGAAAGTGACGAGGAAGTAACCTTGAATTTTAGTGAATTACATGATGTATATTCAGAATTATTAGAAGATTCTCATGCAATACTTAAGCAGTATAAGTTATTAAAGAAAAAGTAAGTAGAAAACTTGAATAACACGTAAGTGTTAGAAAAGGAAAACGTCTGCTTAAAGAAACAAGTAGACGAGATGAAGAAAAAGGTAGCTGTAGATAGATTTGAGGAGATCAATCAGCTGAAACAAAGGATCAACACTCTTTCAGCTGATCTATCAACATTCACAGAGAATACGAGAAAGATGAATGATATGCTAGGAAGATACAAACACCCTAATAATAAAACAGGATCAGGGTTTGCTAAAAACAATAATCAGTATAACAAGAATTTTGTTCCTTATAAGAAGAAATTTCTTCAGCGTCATTATCATCATTCTATGAATCATATTAAGACTAACTCCAAAGGAACCAAGAAAATCTGGGTACCTAAGAAACATATAATATTTCCTGCAGATATCTTTCCTTGGAATAAACAGCCAGCAACAATGGTATTTGGGCAGTAGATGCTCACAACACATGACGGGAAGAAGGTCTATGTTCCTAGATCTTCAATATAAGAAGGGAGGATCGATAACTTGAAATCATCCCATTTGGATATGTACAAATCAAGATATGAATAAAATACATATTCATGTTGAGTGAAAACACTCCATCTAACATATTCCAGCACACTTCATCATCATTTTCATCCTAGTTCATCTATTTTGCTTAATCTATCATTTCTAGCTTATGTCGTCATTATTTCCTCTTCATTCCTAACTCCATTTCAGCTCAATATCATCCATAAATGCATTATAGTCCATGATTGATCATGAACACTAAAAATAGAACGTAAAACCCATTATCTATCAAACTTTTCTACACTTTTTCCTACACCATCTTTAATGATCATTCTAACTCAAATCACCTCAACAACATCTTATGAAATATCGATCATCATATTTATAAAAACAAGACTTGAATCTACCCACATTTCTCATTTATGTTTAGTATGTACCCGTCCTCATTTTATGATCATTTAACTCTTAACTATCATCAAAACATGTTTCATTCAACAAATAAAGAAGAGTAATGCTTTATACTTACTTGTTTACCTCAAGATCTTCAAATAACACTTAACCCTAGCTTTTCCAGTATCATTTGATCATCAACATAGAAGGTGGTGTAGGTTAGATTCTTCTTCAAGAAGAAGACAAATGATCTTGAAGAAACACGTGAAAATGATGGCAAAGTTCACAATAGTGAGAGTTGAAAGCATCGTGGAAATGAAGAAGAAAAAATGTAGAAGATGAAGATCGTAAATGAAGAGAGAAGAAGAAAGCACCAAATGAAAATGAAAGACAAAAGATAGTCTTTCAAATGAAGGAAATATTGTGGATGGGTGGGTGGCATAGCAAGTGACACTTGTCACTTATCACATGTCACCACCCTATGGTTTCTAATGGGTCTTCTTTCTCAACCAGTCCATTTGTCTCTAATTTCTAATCCAATTGTCTCCTAATTTTCTATGATATTCATCATTAAATCTTAATATCACTTATCAATAATTTGTACTGCCATTTGACACTTATTTCTACTGCCATTTATTAATTGTTCTGTCACTTGACATTTTGCCTAGTCCAAAAATACCCGTAATTTCATAAAACTCTCAAATTTCACCAAAAACTCCAAATAAGTAATTTAATTAACCAGATCAATTTTTAAGGCAAAATATTCACTACCCATATCATAATCATATTAAAACGATCATTTATACTCGAAAAATGTCAAATAAGTGCATTAACAGATTATTGTAATGTGTGCAATAATCAAATTCACGTGTATGTATGCTATATTATACATGAGCATGAAGTGCACTTCTTAATTTCTCAATAATATCTCTCATATTTAGTATTCTAGGGTTCTAACCCTTAATGGGGAAAACGGGATGTTACAAATGATCTCCTTCCTAGAATAAACCAAATGAATTCACTACCTCAAGTTCTCCTACCTAGCACAAACTAACTACAAAAAGCTCCAAATTAATAATGAAAATTACAAAACACGTTAAAAAAATAACACAATAAAACATGCATGCATGAACAATCACAAACAATCAAAATCACTTAAGCAAATAAAAACAATCAAAATTAATTCAAGTTTAAAAAACTAAACACTTCCCTGGCAACGACGCCAAAAACTTGTTGTGCTTAAAAAGTTATAAAAAGAACTAGGCTATCCTACTCACAAGTATACGAGATAGTTGTAGTAGTTACACAGGGTTGTCTCCTAAACTCTCGCAATTGAACTAAAAAATAAACTGAATCGGCCAGAAGCAAAAACAAGTAGAAATTGAAGCATAAAACTCTTGAGAATTAATTTCACTAATCTAATCTCTTATTCATGATTAAGGGAAATGATTGGTTAGTTGCCTTACTAAAATTAACAATTAGTAATAAACTAATCTAACTTTCATATTTATGTTTATTCATGGATTTTGATTTGTTTATGATCAAGTTGAGTTGAAAGTGAAGTGAGAATAAAGGTGAAAAATGAAATAGAAAATGTGCAGAAAGTGTGATGAAGGATTGTGATAATTGGAGTTAAATGAAGATTAGTGAGATAGACAAAGTTGCAGAAAAATGTGATATAGAAAAGTATGGAAATAGGTTTTATTTTTGAATTGTAATTAATCATGAAATTGTGAACTGTGTATAGAAAATACTGAACTAAAAGTTGAGGTATAACAGAATGATCAACTTGAAATGATAGAATTTTGGCAATGTAGTTTGTTGGAGTATGTTATATAGAGTGTTTTTACCAAACATGCATTTATATTTGGATGGATTTTGATCTAGATGAAACTAGAGACATACGGCTATAATTTTTAAAAGAAATTGAATTTGAATTCTAGCATTAAGGGTCTTGAAATTTAGCTTTAAGTTCAATTTTGGGTTAGGCTGCAGCACTACTTGTGACATAAATCATGCCCTATTGTTATCGAATAAAATGTATTGATGTAGGCCCAATTAGTCAAAGTTGTCTTCATAAAATTTGTAGCTTATTCTCTTAGCTTTCAATTGGTATAAAGTTTGTAATTTTTGGATATTGAAATTGAGAGATATGAGTTGTACAACTTTGAGTGCATGATCATGCACTAGCCAAAATTTCGAACGTACTCAGTTCGAAGTATTTTGAGTATAACTTTTAGAATACTGAAGCAAATTGCATGATCTTAGTGTCATTAGAAACTTAAGACATCAGAATGATCATGCAAAGTGGACCCAAAAATATGTTTTTAGAAAAATCTGAAATGATAAAATGAGTTGTGAAATTATATTCAAATTGTTTTATAGAGGTAACCTAAGTACAAATTATACTTATGTGAGTGTTGATATATGAATGATTATGTGATGAAAATAATGGAAAGATACCCGAGATTGTCATTGAACATGCATTGTACATAATCCATATGTATACATATGTGCATAAATGAGTACGTGTATAATTGTGCAAATTTATGATATGTGAAAATGTATATTGCATGATATAGAGGAGCATTTGGAACGTCAATATCTAGACATTGCCGGGACTTTGAGGCAATAGCTTCTGGAGTGATTTATAAGTAACCTAGATGGCCTCACTTAGTTAATTGTTGCTTTAAATTCTATATTGAATTGTTTTGTGGAATTGATTGTGTTAATTCTAAACATTGAATATCTAAGGCGTGTGATGTATTAATGACATATTGGAAATATTCCTTGTATGTGAATGTGAAGAAATAAGTGTTACTTAACATGATTGTTGAATACTAGACCAATGTCTGATGATAAATGTGAATGAGACTGTGAATGTGATTAATTGAAATCATGATTGATTGAATATATGTGATGCATTTCATTACATGAATGCATGATCAGATAATGAGAATTACGACTTAAGAAGCCATTGAAAATGAGCTTAAAGCTCGGAATGTGATTAAGAGTCAAAGGCTCGCTATGTATAATGAGCCATGTATCCCCAACGGATAAGGGACAATATCAATGGGCCTGGTATCGACAATGGATACGGGATAGTTTGGGCACTTAGTCACAACAACGTAATAATGAAAAGTAAGTCTCACGAGCTTTGCATATACATTTAATATGTGTGTTTGGATGACTGAAATATATTGTAGACACATATTTGAATGAGAGTGGATATGTGATGCTATATGCTAAATGAAAAGGTGTGAATTATGTGTTTACATGTGTTAATGTGTGGTATGAATTGAGTGAACCATCGAGGATGGTTACTTCACTGAGTTTGCAAAACTTATCAAAATTGCAACATTGACTTTTTAGGACCGAGAGAAGACATTAGTGATAAAGAGACTTTACAAGAAGCATAATTCTTGTACTTCTGGGAAGAAGAAATGGCTCAAAGGTTAGTCAGTTGAGACTGAAGGATTAGATAGAAATTTTTATGCAATTCCTCTTTCTTGTAGTGTGTTTTGGATGATGTGCATATTTGGATGGTTTTGTAAAGCTATAATGTACATATTCGGTTTTTTATGAAATTAAAGGAGGAATTCAGTTGGTTTTTAAATGTTGCGTCTTTTCTTTATGATATCTTATAAGAGATTATAAATGATGATGCCATGACTAAGTGATTATAGTGACTGCTCTAACATCCCATTATTATAGGGTATGTACTAGAATATCCTCAGGATGTTCCGATATGTACTCTATTGTAGTGGGGTGCTACATCTATCCCTAGCTTCCACCTCTTTACTGTGTTTCTCTCTTCTTCACCGACTCACTCTGTTTCTCTCTTCTTCCTCTCTATCTCTCTGTGCCTCTCGAATGTGTCTCTGGTGTTAAATGAAGAGTGTACGAAAGATGTTCTTTTTGCTGCCACCCTCTCCTTTTATTTGTAGTATGCTCCTAGATCTAGGGTTTCATGCCCTCAACCCCTATAGCTACCATGTAATAACTAAAACATTATGGGAAAATGAAGGAAATGAAGGAGCTGTGTAAGCCACGACCATGACTTACACATGTACGGTCGTGCATGTAAGTGTGACTTACATGTAGTTCATGCCACATTCGCAAAATAATCTGATTAAGATTCATGCAACATCCACACAAATTTCACTCATTCTATCTCACATTTGGATCAAAACACAAGGATTTATAAGCTAAATCAGGATATGAAAGCAATAGAAACTAGACACAACATTATCCTTAATAGGTATTAGTATTTTTTGAGCTTAAGTGTAGCATTAGATGTTTGAAGGCCTGGTATAATTTTAACTTGAGACATGATGGTCTTCTTATTGAGTGATGGCATTCCCATTTAATAATGAATCTATGATTTTTTTTGTCATCAAGTGTGATACTAGATATATGAAGATCTATTATAGTTTTAACTGAGGCAATGTATCTTAATATCAAAGTGATGGTATCCTCATTTTAAGGTTAACATGTCACTTTTCTGTTACAAATGATGGTTTTTTTGAGCATAAGCATGATATTAAATACATGAAGATTTGATATAGTTTTAGTTGAGCCATGCTATTCCTCTTATTAAGTAATGGTATTTCTATTCAATTATGAATTTGTGACTTATCTACTATTTGTGTTGATTTTTTAAAATACAGTTATGGTATTGAATATACCAATCTCTGACATAGTTTCAATAGGGGCATGATAACTTAAAACTAATTTGATCATATTCTCATTTTAAGATGAAACTGTTCTGGTATAGTTTTAATCAAGGCATAGTATTTTAATGTCAAAGTGGTGATATTATCATTTTAAGGTGAGCAGTGTGAAATTTGTTATTAGTGTTGATTTATTTATTTTTTTTACATAATTGTGGTATTGGATGTAAGAATGTCCAGTATAGTTTTTATTGAACTATAGAAACGATATTCTCATAACCTTTACAAATTGTCAATAAAGATTTCTAACATTCCTATAAAACTATTCATCACAAACTACGTATAACCTTTACAAATTGTCAATAAAGATTTCTAACATTCCTATAAAACTATTCATCACAAACTACGTACCCATACCCAGTCTTTAAGTTAAAGGTAACCCAAGCCAATGCTTTGTCTTTACCTTCTGTCATTGTAGAGTCAAGTGTTTACCATCTAATAGGAACAATGGCATGTCTATTTAAGGTTAATACCAAAGAAAGTAAAAACAAATTACATTTGTTCAAAAAAAAAAAAAGGTCTATGTTATTTTGAAATCTAATTATCTAAATTATCTAAAATATAAAATTCTTGACTTTTTCAAATTGTTCTCAAAACAGTAATATTATTAACGCGAATAAGTTTTTAATATATATATATATATAATTACACCAATAAACTTCAAAAATAAAGGTGAAATGAAGGATATGAGCAACAAGTAGAAGTAGAATAATCATTGTAATATTGCAATTATGTCCTTGCGAATTTTAATTATAATACAGCTAAATTTATTTAGATATCAAATAATTTACCCGAGTTAGTTAAATATGGTTGGTTACTTAGTCTTTCCTTATAATGAATTACCAGACATTTTAATCTTAATGTCGACATAAACAACTAGGCCTGCAAAGTCGACATTCTTGTTATTTTATGCATATAAGAGCAACTTTGTTTTCTTCTTATCATTTGTCCTTAAATCCAGGCCATTTTATCTACACATGGCTTGGATGTCATAAACAAGTAATTACTTACCAGTTTTCATAACAGAACTCTTCCGAGTCATTCAAACTCATCTCGGAAGGCAATCGTTTGGGTGCGCCAGGTGACAGCAGCCTGAGAGGTAGAAAGAAATCGTCAAGAGGACACCATCGGTTCGTGGGGGTACGACAAAGACCTTCCTGTAGATGGGTGGCGGAGATTAAGGGCTCTCTACAGAAGGTTAGGCTTTGGCTTGGAACTTTCGATACTGCCGAGGACGCTGCAAGAGCATACGATGATGCTGCTAGAGCATTGCGAGGTGCTAATGCTCGCACCAACTTTGAATCGCAACAGTTTGCAAATAATTATGGTGGTCGCGGCGGTGATTTTGACAACACTCGGCCTTTCTCGCTCGAGGAATTTTGGGGGACTGGGACTGATGCCGATGGAATTCTCGGTGCTCTCAAGGCCAATGTACTTGATGGCAAGAGACTGGGAGGACTTGCTATTGGTGCTAATCGTCCATCATCGAGTGAGAAGCGTAATAATAAAACTGTTGCAAATTCATCTCACAACTTTAATAATAAGGAAACTGCATTCAATACTACTACTGCTGCTACCGGTACTACTGCTAATGCTAATGTTGTTTCTCGTGTGGTTGGGACACTGAGACCTCTCCAAGGTCCTGGTACTTCGGAGTCGGCAAACAAACATGATCTTGTCAATTTAGATCCCTATGACGGTGACATGGCAGAAGCTTATGAAATTGCATCTGAGTGGCCTCAACCTTGGCAAATTGCGTCTACGACTAACAAGGCAAGGTCTAGTGAAACAGGGTATGGAGTTACATGGCCAACACAAATGAATCATGTTCCTGAGAATACTTTCTGTAACGCAAGTGCTACACCTTCTACGCCCAGTTGGCAGCTTCCTGCAGGGAAGACAGAACCTACTATCGATCCATTTTCTTTCGCAAATAATTCATGCAATACAGAGCTGCAGCCGACGGACATAACTGCAAGGATGAATGCGATGCCAATATCTCAAATTGATGGATCAGCAAATGGAATTTGGTCAGTTGAGCAACAGTTTATACACTGTGACAGCAACGGTTGGCCTGGAGCTAATGTCTCATGGGATCCTCTCCTCTATGTACCCTCGTTGCTAGGGTGACAAGTTTCTCTGATCAGTCGATCAGCTATAGCCACCTTGGTTACACCAATTATTGGTTTTGGTTATAGTTAAATGAACAAAACAAAGTACAACAACTAATCATTGATTTTTTTATTTGAGTTTATCTAGAAATCCTACTTAATTTGGTGGTTAAGTTTGGTTTTGTGCTTCCTGGAGTTCTTAGTTTACGAGTACCCTGCCAGTTTAAATATGTTATGTAGTTACCGTTAAGCATTCTCGTGGTTGGAGGAAATCCCCTGCCCTTTCCAAGTGTTACGTTTTCTCTAATCTAGCTTTCAGACAGGAATCAGAAAATCATTTCCACCATTCTAGGAGTCCTTCTCCATGATTACGCCATTTGAGCACCATGGACAAGAAAAATAGACGTGTTTTTTCCTTTACTTGACCAAAAACAATCAAATGTTGATCTGAGATAATCCAAAATTCCTAACGCATAACTACTGAAGTTTTGTTTTCCTTCTCATACCCAGATTGTGGATTTAGCAAGCGTGGCGAAATATCAGCCAATCAGAAGATGTATGTCACCAGACTTGAAAATGTCTAGATTTAATAATTTAAAGCAGAAAATAAGAAGAGTTAATTATATTTCAAATTCAGAATCTTATCCAATTCTATAATATTAATAAAAATAAAAAATATCAATTAAATATAAAAATTTAACATATCACAAATATTATCTTATTATTAACCATGTTCTTAATTTTAGTGGCATGAAACATTACACAA
>JAOTAZ010100131.1:0-10714 GCA_025629785.1 Erythroxylum oxycarpum
AGTAAATATTATTTTGAAATAAAATATAATTTCATTAATTAATGAATTATATTTAATTATAAATACCAACAGTAAAATCAAAATTTGAATGAAATAGTTACATAAACATATAAATATATATAATGAAATTTACATGTTACAAATTAGTCTATTACAAGAATCAAAGTTATGTCTATGACAAGAAACAAAGTAAGACAAAGTGAAAAAAAAAACGAAGCATAGAGACAAAGGTAAGACGAAGAGAAGAAGCAAAAATAAGATGAAACACAGTGACAAAAGTAAGACAAAATAGAAACTAAGACGAAGGGGAAACTAAGACGAAGCAAAAACTAAGATGAAGCGGAAACTGAGACGAAGAGGTAAGATGAAGCAAAAACGGAAACTAAGGAGAAGGGGAAACTAAGATGAAGTGAAAACTAAGACAAAACGGAAACTGAGACGAAGAGGAAACTAAGACGAAGCAAAAACTAAGACGAAATGGAAAATGAGACAAAGAGGTAAGATGAAGCAGAAACGGAAACTTAGGCAAATGGGAAACTATGATGAAGTGAAAACTAAGACGAAGTGGAAACTGAGACGAAGAGGTAAGACAAAGCGAAAACTAAAATGAAGTGAAATATTTGAATTATTAAATTAATTAGTTTTATTTATTACATTTATTATTATTAAAGAAACATGATAATAATTAATAAAAATATAACAGCGAAAAACTATAAGGTTTTTCAAATTACAATATTTGAAAATTGCATAACCCAAAACAACACTCAAGGGTGAAACATATCAAAGTTAGACACCATTTTCTACGAGACTACGTTCAGAAGAAGATCATAAGTCTACACTTTGTTGAGACGAACTATCAATGGGCAGACATCTTAACTAAGCCATTAAGTGAGGAAAGACTGAGAGAAATCAGACGAAACCTCAACACGGTTATGCTGAGTGATTGACCGTCTGACACATCATGACGCAAATGGTTTTCTTATCGTAGAAGATAAAAAGTCGTAAGAGTTAAGGGTAACAGTAATAGTAGTTACAGCCGGTAACTTCTGTGATAGGAAAATTTTGGAGGGAATCATCTGAAAGCCTTGAGAATACCACCTACTCTAGAACTCTCTTCGCATACCCTAACATCGATTTTTGAAGAACTCTCAACAAAAACTTTTCATTGTTTTGTTTGGATATCAAACCTTGCCTTGCTCTCATTGTCAACTTCAGAAAACAAATTCACCTCTTTGAGAAATACATTTATGCATTAAAATCTTTTTTAACCACATAAACAAATGGACCAATCGATGACCAATGGAAGACTTGTTGATTTGGAGTCCTTGAAGGAGAACTAGATTGATATCAAACCGAAGATTGTAGCAGCCGGATGGAAGAATTTCTTTGAGATAAATGAGCCAGTCTACACAAATGAGGTATACGATTTCTGGAAGAACATTCAAACAGTTGGAAAAACTCTAGTGTCAACTATAGACAGATTGTCGAACATCATGAACTTGAAGGGAATCGAGAAGGCTACTGAGTGTCCATGTGCAGGAGTAAAGCTTGCTCACAAGGCTAAATGAATGGCTGGAGCTAGCGTGGAGGAGATTCAGATTAACCGACAACTATATGGAAGTAATAACCCAAAGAAGAAGAAGGTTTCAATTTTTATTCCAAAGGCTAGGGTTCTACACGTACTTCTCTTTCATTGCGTTCTACAAAGAACAGGATTGAGAAATCTGGTGACGATGTTAGATGAGCAATGTTTATTTCATCTACTAAATCGCAAGCTGATAGATCTTCCATATATTATCTTTAATTATATAATAAAGTCGAAGAAAGAGTGGACCGGCCTAGCATATGGGATGATGCTGACAAGAATCTTCAAAGACTCTGGAATTCTCCTGGAGAGAGGAAACAAGAAGAAGCTCAATATCAAAAGCAGCATCAATGTCACAACTATTAATAGAATGGGCTTGAAGAATCTGGAAAGAGAAGAAATAGATTTGAGACGATAGTAAGGATTGAGGGGGAGCATGTTGAAACAAGAACTCCCATGGCAAAATCAAAATCTCAAAAGACAGAGACCCAAATGATGATAAAGAGAAAGGGGGAAACACTCCGTTCAGAGAAACCCAAGTAGGCAAAAAGGTCGCCTAAAGTACGAACCGTACATCAACCACAAGAAAAGAAAGGAAAAGCGTTGACTCACGGTGGAGACTCTAAGACGAGAGGACCGGAGGCAACTAGGTTTTCAGTCCCAATTTTGAAGAAAGATTAAGGAAAAGTGGCTAAAACTAGTATGAAGAAGAGCACTCCCGCTGTTGTTCAACAAAAGAAAAGGCGAGTTGAACACAATGTAGCACAGGTCAATCCTTCTCAACCATTGAGAAAATAGGATTTAAAAATGAAGATTATTGAAGAAGCTCAACCTGTCAGGAGTACCAACTCTATAATTATCAGAGAAACCCCGAAAAGGTCAGTCAAGGTACGATTTCAACCAATCTTGGTAAATAGTAGTACAATGTATCTATTGAGTGATGATGAGATAAGTATGTATCATTTTCTATAGGATGAGGGAACGAGACCATATCCCACATGGATGACAACGTAGAAGTACACTATCTTACCAATCACAAAGAAAATTGTGATTAAGATTATGCCTGACATTCAACTAAGACCTTGCATTGTTTGCAATGTCGAAAAAAGGAAGAAGAAAATGTACCTCGAAGGGATGATGGGTGATTTGATGGGAGATCAGATTACAGATGAAATGAGAAACATAGATGAGGCATGCCATAGAGCTCAGCAGAAAGGAACCTATGTTTCCCATTACATTTTAAAGGCATCAAGAAGTAATTGCGGTCATTGAACGATGGAGGAAATTTTTGAGGTGGTTGAAAGAATCATAGAGGGGCAGTACAGATCCATCAGGATTGGAGATATGAGTTGCAATATAAAGACTTTTGTGCACCTCATCATGCATATTAGACCCTTGAGTTCTGTCTCTTCATTTTGAGAGGTACTGTATCTATTCGAAAGACAAGTCCCAAGACTACCGAGCCCTGATGACCTTGATCCCCCGGACCCAAACTTATCTTTCAAACCTCCTGCCTTTGCAATCACCGAATCAGATATCATATCTTCAGATGCATATTCTACTACTATTAGTTTTGAAGTAGTACAACAAAAGCATAATGGTCCCTTAGTCGAAGACATCGAAGATAAGGTTGATGATCAACGTGCTTCAGTCAGTGACTTATATAAGAAAGTGGAGAATATATGATAAGACCTGAAGTCACTCCGCACTGAAATGAAGGAAGTGTTTTCAGAAGTTATGAAACATCTTCGGTTATTATTTTTTTGATCAGTAATCAATAGGGGGAGAAAGGCAAAAATAAGAAATATAAGGGGAGAAAAGAAAGAAAGGTAAGAGATAAGAAGAGAAGAGAAGAACAAAAGAAGAAGAAGTGAAATGTATAGAAGAAAGAGATTACAATTGTTTACAATTTTTTCAATTATAAATTGTGTTATTAATAATACTATCTTTCTAAATATGATTTTTTGTCATCATAAAAAAGGAGGAGATTATTAAGTCAAAATGACTAAACGATTAAAAATATCGATGAAAATCAAATAATAATAATATTAGAAACTGATGAATCGTTTTGGTAAGGCTAAAGGAACTTAAGACAAAGCAAGGGAAGCAACAATAAGATGAAAAAACGAAAGCCAAAGTGAGACGGAAGTAGAAATCAAACTAAGACGAAGTGGAAGTCAAACTAAGACGAATCTTACCACGAGAGCTTATTTGGTTTTGCTCATTGCTAGGTGATACGTTAACCGAAGAGCAAAATGAGTCGGTAGAATCTGCAGCCGAGAAGTTGTGAGATGGGAGGGTCTTGCTCAAGGTCTTCGCATTTTCAATAAGCAAGATAAGATGCCAACTTCAAACTTGCCAACATTAAGTAAAACGAAGTGCAAAGAAAAAAAAAGACGAAGCGGAGAAGCAAAAATAAGAAGAAGTGTAAAGAAAAAAATAAAACGAAGAGCGGAGGAAAAAATAATATGAAGTGCAAAGGGAAATATAAGACAAAGCGCTGAGATAAAACTAAAACGAAGTGACAGTAAGACCAAAGGGAAAGTAAGACGAAGTGCAAACTAAAATGAAGCGGAAGCTGAGACAAAAATAAGACGAAGATCCGATACGATATCAGATGAATAATCAATATAATAAATTCTAATTAACTTTAAACAGTAAACTAAGATAATTAAATGGCGGAATTAATTGGAAGAAATGCAAAATTGATATGCAGGAAAAATGGTAATCTTGTATATTTAAATTAATAGCTAGGATGGAGGGAGGAGACAAAAGTAAGACGAAGTAGAAAGACAAAAGTAAGATGAAGCGGAGAAGCAGAAAAAGACAAAGAGCGGAGAAAAAATTAAGACGAAGTGCAAAAACAAAAATAAGATGAAACGGAAAAGAAAAAATAAGACAAAGCACAAAGACAAAAGTAAGATGAAGCAGAGAAGCAAGAATAAGACAAAGGGCGAAGACAAAAGTAAGACGAAGGGCAGAGACAGAAATCAGACGAATCGCGGATAGAAACTAAGACGAAGCAAAGTCAAACTAAGACGATAGAAAAGTCAACCTAAGACGATAGAAACTAAGACGAAGCAGAGTCAAACTAAGTCGAAGTAGAATCAAACTAAGACAAAGGAAAAGTCAATCTTTGGGGTAGGACAAAGCGCGGAGACAAAAGTAAGACAAAGCGGAGAAGTAAAAAAAAGACAAAGAGCGGAGATAAAAGTAAGACAAAGTGCAATGACAAAAATAAGATGAAGTGGGAACTAAGTCAAACTAAGACGAAGCAAAAGTCAAAGTAAGCCGATAGAAACTAAGACGAAGTAGAGTCAAACTAAGATGATAGAAAAGTCAACCTAAGACGAAGCATAGTCAAACTACGATGAAAAAAAGTCAAACTAAGACGAAGGTAGTAATACAAATTTTCCAGCCAAGTTTAATGGTAGTATTATTGCTCTTCCATTCCAATCTCATAGGCTTATTTCTTGCGTGTTATATGTGATTAAAAGTCCCCTTCTGATCAATTGAACAACTCCTCATCAATTTGTAAGAAGAATTTTTGCCATAATTCTCCTTATCTCACAGAACATACAGTTACATTTCTTTTTTGGTTTTCATAGACATATTATTAATCTCTCGTGACCATGAGACTACGTAACTTTAAAAACGACAATCTTGGTCGTTATAATTTTTATTAATAATTGTCATGTCTCTTTAACAATAATCAATGCAAATAATAAATCATAATAAAATAAACAGTAATGAGGAATTCAACAATACAAGTTGTTTTTTAATTCAAAGTCGCCACGGTGTATTTAATAAATCATAATAAAATAAACAGTAATGAGGAATTCAATAATACAAGTTGCTTTTTAATTCAATGTCACCACGGTACATTTAAGTCTAACAAATTTGCAAAATATTTTTGAAAAGACTGAAAGCTGTGCATCAGATGTATACATATTAGAAGAAGAATAAGCACACAGGTAGTCAGAACATAGTTCGTCTTTGAAAGTTTCCCAGAGGTCCTTAGGATTTGTTGGCAAACAACAGAACAAGAGTGTAGCAAACAAAAGCCTAAGGGATGTCGACATTTGAAAGATCATAGCTTCATCAAGTGTTTCTTCTATGTAAGAGTCAGATGCTAGCAATCCTAATTGCAGTGCAGCATCTCTCAAACAGTTCATTTTTGACCAGCAACAGTTAACAAGTGATCAAATGATGTTGGTCCTCGAACATTTTTCGGTAATAATCTTAAGTAAGACCTTTCTCCTTCTCGAGGGTCAGCAGTAACTAATTGTCCTATGACTTTTCTTCGGCTTCTTTCTGACCATGTATTTGTTTTTCGATTCCAAACAAAATGTTATGGGAAATCTTTATACAGGCATTTCATTTCTGCGGCCTTTTGACTTGTGGAATTCGTGTTGAAAAATTTCGTGAGCATTGTTGACAAAAAAACTGAAAGAGAAGCAGAGCAGGTCAGAGGAAGGCGAGGCAGCACAGCTATATACACACAACAAAACCTGGATGAAAGTCAAAGGAAAAAACCACTTAACTTAAGAAAACCTGGATGAAAGTCAGAGCAAAACTTACCACAGTTGTAGTTGGTTGGATCAAACCATGGTTCATCTGTACACACAATAAAAGCAACACAAAGAGAAAAAGGAAATAAAAAATCATGACTGAAATAAAACTGAAGCAAGGGAACTCCAAATGTTGAATAAAACCGTAGGCCATCCGTACACACAACAAAACCTATGATTGAAATAAAACGAAAGGAAAAACGAAAACTTAGTGCAGCTGGATCAAATTCGAAGGAAAAAACCACAACCTAGAGTCTATGACCTGATAAAAACCATGGTCCATCTGTACACCCAATAAAAGCAATGTAAAGAGAAAAAAAATAAAAAATCATAACTAAAATAAAATTGAAGCAAGGGAACTCCAAATGTTGAATAAAACCGTAGGTCATCCGTACAGACAACAAAACCCATGATTGAAACAAAACTGAAGGGAAAACAAAAACTTAGCGCAGCTGGATGAAAGTGGAAGGAAAAAAACCACAACCTGGAGTCCATCGTCGAAGGGAAAACTTGACAAAAAAACTGGAAGAGGCTTACCACAGTTGTAGTTGGAATCATCTGTACACAAAATAAAGCCCATGACTGAAATAAAACCGAAGGAAAAATAAAAGCTTATCGCAGCCAGATGGAAGCCGAAGGAAAAAACCACAACCTAGAGTCCATCATCGAAGGGAAAACCTGACAAAAAAAATAGAAGAGACTTACCACAGTTGTAGTTGCAATCATCTGTACACACAACAAAAACCATGACTGAAATAAAACCGAAGGAAAAATGAAAACTTAGAATAGTTGGATGGAAGTGGAAAAAAAACCACAACATGGAGTCCATCGTTGAAGGAAAAACCTGACAAAAAAAAAAATGAAGCAAGGGAACTCTAAATCATTTGTACACAAAAAAAAACCCATGATTGAAATAAAACCAAAGGAAAAATGAAAATTTAGCGGTCCAAGGAAAAAACCACAACCTGGAGCCCATCGTCAAAGGGAAAACCTCATAAAAAAACTGAAAGAGAAACAGAGAAGGTCAGTGTACACATAATAAAACTTGGATGAAAGTTGAAGGAAAAAATGACAACCTAGATGAAAGTTGAAGGAACAGGCCCGAGTCCATCGTGGAAGGGAAAACTTGTGAAAAAAACTAAAAGAAATGCAGAGGAGGTCATAGGAAGGCCAAGCTAGAGAGCTAAAGAAAGAGAAAGTCAAAGGAAGAAACCATAACCTGGATGAAAGTAAAAGGAACAGGGCCGAGTCCATCACGGAATGGAAAACTTGAGGAAAAAATTGTAAGAGAAACAGAGGAGGTCAAAGGAAGGCCAGGCCGGAGAGCTAAAGAAAGAGAGAGAAAACTTAGCACAACTTTGAGTAAACGAGAGAATGAACGGAAGAGGGACAGTGGAATTTAATCAAGAGGAAAATTTCGAGGAACGATACCAACCGTTAGATTAAATCGACAAACGGGATGGATTGCGTGGTCGCAAATTCCAAGACATGATACCAACCGATAGATTAAATGGATGGACGGGATGGATAGGGTGGACCGTGGTCGTCCACCCTATTTGTCCTTAGTACATGTACTTAATATATCATATTATATAATATTTATTCTCAAATTTCTTTTTCATTATTATAAGTGCATAAAATGGCTCACAAATTCAAGAAAAAAAGATGTATGATATTTTCAAACTTATGTCATATTTTTGGAGATATTACTGCAAGTGGTGTGCATACTCATCCATCAATTAAATCTCCATATAATAGTACAAAAGAGGAACATGGAAATGATGTTGATGAAGATTACTCATATAATGAAAAAGAAGATCAAGATATAATTTATCCATCTAAGAGAAAGAAATACCCTAAGAATAAGAAGGTAAAGAAGACACATTCTAACATTGTATAAAAGATCTTGCTTATACTTAGTGAGCAATCAAATGGGAAGAATGATTTACTTGATAAAAAACTAAGTGACGTTACGTCAAAATCACTTCACGTCTAATAATTTTGGTGACAATAAAATAATAATAATATTAGAAATAATATGTGTGAACAAAAGTAAGACGAAAGCAAAAGTAGAAACCAGCAAAACTAAGACGGAAGCAAAAATAAGACAGAAGAAACTAAGAAGGAAGCACAGAAAGTAAGAAGATACGAAGACGAAGACCCGATACTACAACAATTAATCATTTTGAGTTAGTTACAGGACTCAACTAAATAACGGTTTCTACAAGAATCAAGAAACAAGAAGAAAGAAGAAGTTATCAAGAAGCAGTTGAAGACAAAGGCCATAAATACAAGTCGGAATCGAAGACTAAAAAAGTTAGCAATTTGAGATAGTGATCTTAAGTTTTTAAACTTTAGGAAACACTATATTTATGTGAAACACTGGAGCTATCATTACTGTAACAAAGCTCGCAATTTCTTTCTTGTAAGGGAGAGAGGAAAAGTTGAGAGCCTGAAAAGGCTAAGTGAATGAAAACAATACTTGGTGTAAGAGACCTGAAGAGGGTTTGTAGAGAAAGAACACTTGTACATTTTGAGAAGAATAGTGAAATCTCATAAAGGTTTATGAGGACTGGACGTAGCCCACGGTTTGGGTGAACCAGGATAAAACTGTTGTGTCAACTTCTAAAATCTCTAACTTTCTACTTTTAATTTCTATTGTTCATATACAAGTATATAAAAACTATTTGCGATTTAATCTTGAATCTATTCTTGTATAACAGTTGTGATATTCTCTTAATAGCCTTGAAAAAGTTAGTGGTCAAAGAAATAAAAAAGGGGATTGTATTCACGAAAAAGGATACACAATTTAACCCCCATTCTTGTGCATTTTGTATAATTGAACGTAAAGTCTATACTAACATCTGATTTACTTCAATTGGCATCAGAGCAAGGTTTTCAAAAACCACCGTTATAAAGTGAGGATAAAGATCCATAGCAGAATCATAAATTTTTTTAGTTGAAGGTGCCTTCGTCACAAGGCCTCCTACATTCAATGGTGAAGATTACCATTATTGGAAAGACAGGATGCGACTCTTCATTGAATCGACACACGTTGACCTTTGGGACATTATTGAAAATGGACCATAGACACTGATGGATGATGAAGGAAATGTCATTCCACGTACCAGATGGTCAGCCGATTAAAAAGCAAGATTTCAACTTAATTCAAAGGCCAAGTTCTTTCTGAGTTGTGCCCTAAGCAGAAGTGAATACGATAAAGTTCATGGATGCAACACTGCGAAGGAGATGTGGGATACTCTATCCATCGCACATGAAGGCACCAACCAAGTGAAAGAGTCCAAGATAAGCATTCTTGTACACCAGTATGAGCTATTCAAAATGAAGGAAGATGAGTCTATCGATCAGATGTTTGGACGATTTCAATCTATCGTCAATGGACTTAATGCTCTTGGGAGAATCTATGATAATCAAGATAAGGTTTGAAAGATTCTCAGAAGCCTACCAAAAAGATGGAGACCGATGGTCACCGCAATACAAAAAGCTAAGGACTTGAGCGTATTAAAGCTTGATGAGTTGCTTGGTTCCTTGAAAATACATGAAGTGGAGCTTGATGCAGAAGATAAACCCAGACGGGATAAATTTATAGCATTAAAGGCTAGATAAAAGAATCACAAGATTTAGAGAAAGAGAAGTTCATCGTCAAAAGCGTTAAAAATTGAAGAAAGCAAGAATAACGACACTAGTGAATCTGAACAAAATTCAAGCGAAGATGATCATGAATTATCTTTTTTCTCAAGGAAGATCAAACAGATGTAGAAGAAGAAAGCTCAGGGAAACAAAGAGTTCTCTTTTAAGACTAGCAAAGATGATGGTATAAATGAGAAAACATCTGTCATCTGCTATGAATGCAATAAACCTGGACTCTATAAGTCCGAATGTCTATTGCTGAAAAGAAAACCAAAGAAAAATAGAGAAAGTAATAAGAGCATGATGGCAGCATGGGAAGATTTTGATTCGTCCAAATCTGATATTGATTCAAAAGCATCAGTTCAAGCAAACATTTGATTGGTAGTCGAAAGAGAAAGTGACGAGGAGGTAACCTCTAACTTTAATGAATTACAATATACATATTCAGAACTATTAGAAGATTCTCATGCTATACTTAAGCAGTATAGATTATTAAAGAAAAAGTTTGTAGAAAACTTGAAGAACACGCAAGTGTTAGAGAGAGAAAACGTCTACCTGAAGAAACAAGTAGATGATATGAAGAAAAAGGTAGCTATAGATATATCTGAGGAGATCAGTTAGCTGAAACAAAGGATCAATATTCTTTCAACTGATCTATCAACATTCACCGGAATTACAAAAAAGATGAATGACATGCTAGGAAGATACAAACACCCTAATGATAAGTGTTGGACCCCGAACCTTTTCTTGAAAATTAGAATTTATTGAATGAAATTTAATGAGGAATTTAGGCATGGTTCCTTCTGATGAATGAAAAGTATAAATGATTATATGAGCATTTGATGAAATGAAAGACATTTGAGTTTTCTTGTGTGTTGCATATGTTTTATTTGGGAGATGTTAATTG
>JAOTAZ010100141.1:0-15138 GCA_025629785.1 Erythroxylum oxycarpum
ATAAATTGATTAATAACAATAATTATTAATATAAATTGAATCAAAATAATAATAATTAAACTAAAAATTTACTAAATTTTCAAATTAAATCATTTAAAGTATGGAGTGAAAAGTTTCATGACTCAAGAAGTAAAATTTTCAATTTCATTCATTTTTACTTTTAAAGTTGCTAAAATTGTGCTTATATCACAACTGTTGGCCCCTAAATTTTTTTTTATTTTGATTAAGCATGAATAGAATAATTTTAGGGTCTTGGTAGATTAATGTATGTTGGAGCAAATTAGCATGTTAATGTTAATGGAATTTAGGTAACATTGGTGAATTGAATTAAAGTTAAAGTGATAAGTTACATAAGGGAGCAATATGGGAAAATCACTTAAGCATTTTAGTTATAAGGCTAATAAGTAAGGGTAAGTTGGACATTTTAGCATCACTAAAGGTTTAAAAGAGAAGAGAAAAGGTTGTATTTCATTTGTGAAGGAGCAAAAATGAAAATTAAGAGAAGAGAGGAGAGAGAGTGTCGTGTAGGGAGGAAAGAAAAAAAAAGAAGAGAGAGTTGAGTTAGGTTTTGATTTTTCTTAACCTTCAAGAGGGATTTTGAAGTTGATTCAAGAAGGAAAAAGAGAGAGGAAAGTTCAAGCTTTCATTTGAGCCAAGAAATCCTTTGGTTAGGTGAAGATTCAAGGTAAGTGATTTTCAATGTTTTGGATTTTTGAAGTGGTTTTGGTTTAAAGAGCTTAAGAAATGTATGGGTTTAGGTATTCTAGGATCAATTTCATGCACTTGGGTCTTTAGGTTGTCTAATTTTGAATTCTATTGAATTGGAAATTTTGTCTTTGTTAAAAGGAGGCAAGAGCAAGAAGAGACACATCCTTGAACAAAATCAAGCAAGAAAATCAAGGTGGGTGACGTTTTTATAATTGAGTAAATAAGCTATTAAAGTTTCTTTTAAATAAATGGAAATAAATGCTTTCCAATTACCTTGAAAATATGCATTTATTGTTCTTTAAGATGGTTTGAGAATGTTTCATACATTTTTGTATATGAATTTGTGAATGAATTTTGAGTGATATGGGAATGATCTCAAATTGTTCCATAATTGTTGTATTTGGGGCTTTTAGATGGTTATGTGATTAGTATGGGTTTTATTTGATGAATTGTGAAATGACGTTAGAAATGCATATGACATATGTCATGCTCATGAAATCAAGTTTCCAAATTGTGCCATATGGGCAATATGTTTCAAGTTCATGAATTACGTGTTATGTGGGTTTGTGGTGGTTTGTTATGTCAATCAAGTGCACTTGTCTAAAGGCTTCTCCTACCTGCCTGCTAGTGGTATGGAGTTCCTTCACGGACTCCCTTAAGTTCATGGCTGCTGGACCCCGTTCCCAGAGCCCAGTCTAACAGTGCTAGACCCGTTCCCAGAGCCCAACTATCCAGAACGGAACACAAACGGAGATCGTTGGGCCCGAGTCCCGATCCCCAAGGCTGAACCCTCGGGTGACCCATCGGGACAAAGAAAGGAAATAAATTTGCGGAAGCACTCACTATCAATTGTCCCCTCGTCGCGAGGAAGGCGCTCGTTGCGACGACAATTGTTGTACTCGTCGCGACAAATGTCGCACCCGTCGTGACTACAGATGCATGTCCCGATGCACGTCACGGCGAATTAATTAATGAGCTCGTCACGATGTGTTCTTAAGCACGTCGCGACGTGCAAACCAGAACGCCTGAAACCCAGATTCTGTATAACAGATCTTCACATATCTCAAACAAAAACTTATTTTAACCATACATCCTCACTCCTACACCATTTCTAAACTCATCCCAAGCCTAAATCATGCATTAACACACCAAAATCACTAACCCTAGCAAAATCGACATTTCCGACCATCGACAATCACAAATTTCCTTTCCAAACTCAAACAATCCTTCATTTTAGTTCTAATCATCACTAAAAAAGATTCAATTAACCAACAAGAACAAAAATTGCTTGAACTTATCGATTAGAGCTTCAAATCTTCAAGAAATAGCAAAACCTTAGATTTCTCCTCTTTTCTCCTAACCCACGACCACTTTCCTTCTTTCTCCTTCTTTTTATTTCTTTTTCCTTTCTTTTATCTAATTAAGTTTTCCAAATGACCCTAAGGCCCTTCCACTTAAGCCTAAAAATCCTAAGACCTAAGTGGTCTTCCTAAAATACCCTTCATGCATTCTTACTACATTTACCCTTTAATTCCACAAATTCAAACAATAATTTCTCATAACCTTTAACATGTTAATTACTCCAAGATAATTCTAACAAAACCTCAAAATAAATTGAAAACATGCCTAAAAAATACATAACAGGTTTGTGGTCCAACACCAAGACACTATAAAGACTCATTTTTAAGACCTAAAGAAGGGGCTAAACACTGAAAACAAGGTTGAAACATAAAGAGGCACCTAAAAGAGGAAAAGAAGAGGAGAAAAAAGGAAGGAATCAAGCATTAATAACAATCTTGTTTTGTGTTCTCTCTACCTTCTCTCTACTCTTTCTTGGATGTTGATTGGCTTTATGTGTATGGATTTTGTTATCATGTTCTGGAATTAAACCCCATTTAGGGTGAGGTATGTAGCTTATTTGGGGTATGGATTTGTAATTTATGGATTGATTGGTGTTGAATCAAAGTTCTTGGGTTATGATTTATTGGTGTTGAATGAAAGTTCTTGGGTTATGTTTATCTTTCTTGCATTTCACTGTTGTCTCTATGCTTGATCACCATAGATGCAATCTTAGGAATCATATGATGAACTAAGAGGTGAAGTATGATTTATACACTAGGAAGATAAACCCATTAGATTTAGAGATAGAAATATCCTAAACTAGTGTGATAACTTATGGCTGCTTGTTCTTAATGAACTTGACTAGTTAGATTTCACATTAAGAGATGGTAATCAACTAGTTGGGTGTTCTTATATGCCTTGAGAGAGAATATGAGTAAATTTGTGCAATTGTTATCATATCTTATCATTCAATCAATTCCATAATTTATTGATCAATCTCTTAAATTAGTGAACCCCAAAGCCCTAAGTTCAAATAATCAAATTTCCTCTGCTTGTCTATTTTTGGTCTTTACAATTTATTGTCTACTCAAATCCAACCATCTTTTAAGTTTATTTTAACTTTTGTTCAAGTAATTAAGATTAATTCTATAGTGAGTATCTTAGTCCTTGTGAGAGACGACCTTGTAATACTCGATTTATAGGTACTAGAAACAACTTTGTGCACTTGCAGATTGTGTCGACCAATATGGATTCCCAGGTCAAATGAGGTCTACATTACTTAAGACAATATACCTCAAAATAAAATAGTGGATTGTGCATCCCTCGAGGAGCATATCACTTTAATAGAGGGAGAGGCAAAGGAAAGTAACCAGCAACATAAAGAGAAAGGAAAAGCAACTGCAGAGTAAGTAGATCTAACTTCCCCAACAGGCTTACCCCCTTAACAAAGGATACATACGTAGTGAAAAATGAGAACAAGATGATACATTCAATATTATAACCTCTACACAAGATAGTCTAAAAGAGAGACATGCAACCTCACTTTTTGATAGTGGTACCACTAAGATTGGAAGGAAGTTTAAGAGGAAAAAACCAAGTAAAAAGGCTCCTAAGGAAGTTTCTCATATGGAATATGCAAGGCCTAAATAACTTTACCAAGTAATTGGTAATTTAGGACTTGTTACTCCTTAACATGCCAAATTTTGTAGTCTTTGTGGGAAAAAAAGAAAAAAAAACTATAAAAATTCTTGTGGTTTTTAAATAAATATTGGACAATACTAACTAACCATAATTCTCCCATAAATGCTAGGATTATTATATCTTTTGATCTTTCCTTTTTTTTTGGTTAAACAAATAGACTTGCTTAAATCAATTTTTACATTAAGATCTCTGTAACACCCCTTATACAGAACCTACAACCATCCACATACATGGCAACCAAATTCTTGTACAAACAGTCATGTTATACATTTCTATTGATTTATAGGGACTGTCATCACACATTTTTCTATTCAATGCTACACATATGTATATTACAAATTTTCATATAATTTAACATTATCATTGAAAAGTATTATTACATTTTTTTATTTACATGTTAATCCAAAAGGAAAACGTACAATTTCCTTTATTACATATACAACCATTCTTTAATCAAAAGACATATCCAAAGGTACTTTTACTCTTAACTGTTGGCCTTAGTCCCTGCAGATGTTCTCTATACCTCACTCCTATGACCTAGACCTACATAGATTAACACCTATGCTAAGCATGAAAGCTTAGTGGAGAAAACACTTAGTTTGGATGACCACTTACGGCATTCATCTGCCAAGCAGGCACATTTAGAAATATCATAACTCACATATCGTAAATTCATATTCGTGAACCAAACATTGATATTCAACACTCATGTAAACAATGATGACATATTTAAGCAAAGTAAATAATGCTAATGTGCTTCAATATATTATCCATCTATCGGAAATGCATATTTATAAGCTAAATATTGATATTCAACACTTATTGATACAAATTATCAATACAAATGCAAATGTTAATTAATACTAACTATTTATGTTGCTATGTTGTATTTTTTATGTATAACCATTTACTTTAGTTTCTATGTTAGGCATGCCTATTCTCATGGGTATGGATAACAGGAGCTGTGGATATATAAAGATAACAAAATTGTGGATACTTGAAAGTATCAAACTGTGGATACCTGAAGGCCTCAAACTGTAGAAACATTATAGTCTCAAAATGAAGACACCATTGGTGTCAAACTATAGCAGCTACGATGTATCTTTATAGGCATGCCTATCTATCCACCACTAAGACAATAGAGTAGGCATTGTAACATTTCCTTTAATCATTCCTTAATTTTACAATTCATATATTGACAAGTTATATAATATACATTTCAAGTAATAAAATGTATATCTGGGTTCATACATGCAAGACATAACTTACCACCATTAGAAGGGTATCAAAATCACACTTGTATAATCATACTATACATATATGAGCAATAAATATGCATAAAAATCATTTATGTACGTGTAATTTTTCTTTGGAATGCATTATGCTCAATCTTAAATTCTAATATTCAATCACCCAATTCATATATGGTTCCTATTTCATTTATTTCTAGGTATTTTAAAGTTTCATATACATACAAAAAAGTTCAAGTAAGATTCAGTGAAAATCATAAACAAAAAAAAAACTCAAAATAGTGCAATTTGGGCTAAGCCTACGATGGGTCTAAAAATAGACAAACAATTAGTCCAGAAACACATCATACGACGGACTCCACTTATTCCTTAATATGCATATAGAAAACATTTGGATTAGGTTTTAAGTCTTCTAGAAATTTGTTACCCTATGTCTTTAGTTTCCATATCACCAATAATCAGACAATTTAGACTTTCCAATTATGAGATATACACCAAATATCACAAGCTGCTCCAAAATAGTGGCAACATCAGGTCACCATTTTCGATCTAGTTTTTGATGTCATAAAGCTAGAATTAAGTCAAAGTCTTCTAGAGATTCTTAGTTCTATGTCTTAGGTTTCATATGCAACTGAAATCACCAAATTTAAAGGTCTGTAGGCTAAGTTATGACCCAAACAATGTGACTGGTTCAACAATCCCTAGATAGAATTCCACTGCACGATACTCTCTTGTCATATTCAACCAATTCTATGCGAGGAAACCCCAAAATAACACCAAAGCATCACCCTAAAAACCATTACACATCTAAATGAGTCTTTGAATCCATTTAAACATACAAACAAAGAGAAATTAGACTAAGTGTAGTCCCGAACCTTAAAATTGGCAAAGTAGTTCTTCTAATGTCTTTCCTTCCCTTCCTCTTTAGCTTTGCTTGACTCACGAAATGAAAAATGATGGGATGAAGAAGGTGAAATGGAGAGGAGAAAAATTTGAAGTTAAAACCCCAAGTTTTGTCCATCTCCCCTCTCCATATGCCTTTTCATGAACTTTCTAGTCTTAGACATATGTTTCAATACCATTGGACCATATGTTACAATCCTATTGGACCATATATTACAATTCTTTTAAATCAGGTGTTACAATTCTGTTGGACCATGTGTTACAATTCTATTAGACTATGTGTTATAATTCCATTGGACTATGTGTGACAATTCTATTAGACATATGCAAGCTTTAATCTTATTGGTCACACATGCTTTACTCCAATTGGTCCATGTGTTAACTTTAGAAAAAAACGCATATTAGTCCTTTTTCTTCCTTTAATTACCACAATGTCCTATAATCTTATCGATTAATTTCATTCCTCTACATCTTAAGTTTCTAATGGCATAAATTTCATACAATTTGGTTAATCATATTGGGAGTCATAACCAAAAAATTACATGTTGTTTGAAAACAAGGATAACAACTAGAACTCAACTTCAAACCAGAATTCAAAAATATTAGAGACAAAATTAAATTTCAATTACTTTATCAAAATTTTAGAGCTATATTGCTAGTTTAATCTCCAATTGGAATTATCCAATTTGGAGGTGTATAGGCTAAGATGTGGCCACATTACAAAAGTCTGTTCAGTGGAACCTATCCATCCAGCAAGGTACACATCCCAAATCAACTAACTTTGGTCTTATCATACAAGAGCAACGTAAAAATACATCCAATTTAACTAGAAACATTCTATAAGTGAATGGGATACTTCTTCTACCAATTCCCCTCACATCACGTTCAAAAATTCAAGCAAACATATCAAAAATTCTCATCCATATTTCATGTCTAAGTATGTATGTCCATACCGAAACGAACAAATTACCCATTTACCCATATTTTTTACATTAAGTACCATTATGTCTCTACTATACTTAAATGCACTTAATTCATCATGTTCACTTCTTAATACACCCTAGACATCCTATAGTACTTCTAAGGTGTATGTTAGGGCCTTACAATCTCAATGGTACCCACACTAAAATGTCTCTAGCTTTCATTGTTAGATATGCATCTAATTGGGAGTTTTAGAGAAAACAACTTTAGATAAATCTAGAAATAAGAATTTATCTCTTCTCTATGATCCATCTCAAGCGATTTTAATTACATACCCTCATCTAGTGAGTTAATGGTTACAAGGTTTTAGTCCAACTTCAATTATGATGAACTACAATCCTTGATAACTAACCTAAGGATCATAGACTTTAAGTTCCATGGAAACCTCTACTCCTATAACAATAAGCAATCTGGTGAGTGATTCTCGCAAAAGAAGCATGCTAGGTGCTTAGTGAATTCAAGTTGGCTCCATTAGTTCCCTCTTATTTAAGCAAAATTTGAAAGCTAAGTCACTTCGAACCACTCTGCTATTCATATCAAGATTGAAACCACATCTTATAAGAGGATGTCTCTATTAAGATTTTACAACCCTCTCCTCAATCTTATGGAAAGATTTTCCCCATTTAATGGATAGTCTTTTGCTATCAATGGGAAATTCTTTCTTATTCAAGGAAATAATTCTTAAAGGTATCAACACTACCATTTAGGATTCATAGGCTTTCAAGTGCTTGTAGAAGCTTAAAATAATTAAATTTCACCTATCATGTTTACTCAAAAACCATAAGGACACATTGTAATTGGAGAAAGCTTATTCTCTTTACTTACTAGTAAACTATAGGCTATACTAAAAATAGGTGATCATAAGCTAAAATAGTAGGAATCTATACTAATCTCATTTGAGAATAAATCAATGGAGAATATTCACTCACAATTAAGGAAAATATCTAGAATGTTGTGGCTCAAAGATGGTGAAAGATGCACTAAATACTACTTTACTATGCTACGGGTGAGAAGGAATAGAAATCATATTGGTGATCAAGAAAAATTAAAGATATTGGCTTATTAATACTTCAAGGACTTATTGGGCATAAGCAATGGTACTACCATTATACTAGTGGAGATTTAAAATTTCCTTACATTATTATCCCAACAATAATAATTGGAGTCAACGAGGGATGTTATAGTTGAGGAAATTAAGGAATCTTGGTTCTCCATTCACCTTGACAAGGAACCAAGTCTTGATGGATTTAATGGAAGATTCTTTTAACAAACCTAGGAGCTCATAGAAGATATGGTATCTAAAGCAGTACAAGAATTCTTTCGAAGCAGCATGTTCTTAATTGAATAGAACAAAACATATATATTTTTGGTTCCAAAAAATGTTAATGCTAAATCCTTAAATTAATATTAGTTTATACAAACGATTTCAAAATTGTTAGCTAATAGGATGAAAAGATGTATAAGTAAACTGATCAATCCAGCTCAGAGAGCCTACATCCAAGGCAGATCTATTGGTGATAATGTACTCTTATCACAGAAGTTATTCAAAGGATATAACTTAACAAATGTATAAATAATTGTACATTGAAAATATATTTTTGCAAAGGCCTATGATTCACTTAATTGGAGTTTAATTTTGAATGCAATGCAAATCATGGGGTTCCTTAGCAGATTCTTAAACTAGGTGCTAAGTATGCATCACCTCCACCTTTTATTCCGTTTTAATTAATGGAGAATTAATTATTATCTTCAAGGCTGCCAATGGTTTCAAGCAAGGAGGTGCATCATCTCCATTCCTCTTAATGATTCGCATGGAAGTCCTAATAGTAATGATCAACTTCAACATCTTCATGAATCCTAATTTTGAATTCCATCACAAGTGTAAAAAGGTTAAACCATTTCAACTCTCTTTTGCTATTTTTTCTCCTTCTATGCAAAGCAAAAATGAATTTAATTAAGTTACTAATCTCAACCTTAGAATCCTTTGAGTTAATATCAGTTTAATCTTCAACCCAACTAAGAGCTCCTTTTTTCTCCCTGTGGGTTGTGACCACTTAGTAGCTAATATGGCCATATCCCTAGGAATTCCTCAATCTCTTTCACCTTTCAGACACTTGGGAGTACCCATTGCCACTAAGAAACTCAACACTCTTGATTGTTTTCCCCTCGTAGATTCCGTTAGTAGGCATATTAACAATTGGAGCAACAAATCTCTAAGTTATAGTGGGGGACGTTAACTTGTTGTCTTAGTGTTGAACAATGTACCATGTATTGCTACTCACACCTCGTATTACCAACGGGAACATTGAAACTATAGATAAAATATTAAGCAATTTCTTATAAGGAGGTATACTAAGTTATGGTAAAATTCCAAGAATGAAATGGTCTTTAGTATGCTACTCTAATCAAATAGGTTGCCTCGGGATCACATACATCAAAGCACTAAACAAAATGTTGCTAGCCAAGATACTATAGAACCAATACAGTGACAAGCAAGACTTGTAGGTCAAATAGGTGGGTCGATATTACATTAAATAAAGCAGCATATGGAATCTTAGCATCAGCTCTAACACGTCATGGACTCTGAGGCAGATCCCAAGCAATAGAGAATGGATGAAAGTTCTAAGGGACATAATCAATGATGGGAAAAGTACCTCTTTTTGGTTCACATTGGCACCCTCTTGGTCCCCAGTATAAACTAAGTTCCTTCCAATCCCTAAGGACTTTGATTTAACTAAAAACAAAGGTCCAATAACTGATTAAAGATAATCAATTATCCTTGCGATTTCATTCTTATAGAGGACTATAAGACATAATTATCATCATACAGATTGAACTCATCTGAGTCTAATATAACTCCTTAGTTGAGAAATATCAAGAATTTTTCACAAGATCATGCAAGAATGTCACAATGGAAACCCCATATTTTTAATAAAAGATACAATTAAGTTCAATATCCTAAGTTTGCAGTGTGAACTTTGCATGCACCATATGGAGGACATTAGCCACCTTCTCTTTAAGTTTAACTTCTAATCATAGATATGGAATAGGATCTTAAAGCACCTTGGTGTGGAATACAAAGCCAACACTTAGTATCGCATATTACACGACTTGAATACACTCTTTCCTAATTTTCTCAATTAACCTTTGCTATTTAGTGAGTTTGGATTCCGTTTGCTAGTCACACTTAACAGTCTAAAGTAATTAGGATTTATTTTTAGGGTAAAAATTTTGCCTGGGTTTCTCGGTATATTGGAGCATGGGTAAGAGGAAGAAGACACCACATAAAGGATGAGATATTACTGTTGATTGTGTTTTGGGCTTGTAGGTGGCGGGATCTCGAGAGCTTCCTATGAGCACACAATACAGTGTAGATAATGAAGCACAGGAGATTAGGGCGCACGATCATTCAACGATAAAGGTGGCTAGTGCCCAAAATATTGTAGAGGGTAGACAAGAAATGAATGTGGCTGATGGAGCAAGTAGAATGGGTGTAATAAGAGTAACATTGCAAGGTAGGCATCTGGGAGTTGAGGGGACTAGGGCACATAACCATTTGATGATGAAGATGGCGGTGACGTATAATACTATAGCTTATAGATAGGACAAGGATGTTGGAATTGGTGAGAATATTGTAAGTATACACAAAGAGATGATGCAGGATAGGAATTTAGGTACTAAGAATAGTGAAGGTGGGTTACGAGCAAAACTACAAATGTGGGTACTAGTGGGGTGAGCAAAGGTGGAGCTAACAAATAAATAGGTAAGGAGTCATCCACTTCTTATGATAATAAAAATGTGGAGAGTGCTGACACTGAAGATTCGGATAGCCCAAAGAATGAAGAGCTAACCCCGAAGGTGTTTGATAAAATGTCACACCCAATCTGCTAAGGCACTCATGAAGTAAAAACCAAGCCTTCGTATGTTAGTTTATTCAGGAAAAATAGAGAGTTGAAGCAAGGAATGCAGTTGGAATATTTATAAGTAGCTGATGAAGTCATCAAGGAGGAAGAAGATGTAATACGAATTGAAAAAAAATGGGGCTATTTTCTTGTGGGGTGCTTTATGGGGACATTCCCAAGAATGAAGGTGCTTAAAGGATTAATTGCTAAATGAGATGTTCAATGTAAAATATTGCCGCATGATCAAGGATGGATAATCTTCCAATTTGATACAGAAGAAGATTGTATTAATGTGCTAGCAGGGGGACCGTATATGCTTTATGGGAAGACTTTGCTACTTAAACAACTCTCCCATAGCTTTGCCTTTGATTGTCAAGACTTTATGAAAGTTACTATTTGGCTGCAATTCCCTAATGTTCCCTTGGATTTGTTGAATGAGAGAGGGTTGTCGAAACTAGGATCTTGAATTAGAAGAACACTATGCACAAACAATTCACTAGTAAAAAAATCACGTATTGGTTATGCCAGAATATTAGTAGAAGTTGATGTATCAAGGAAGCGAGTGACAAGTTTTGATGTGAAGATGCTTGGGGGTGCCCGATACACACAAATGGTTATTTATGAAACTTTTCTTAGTTACTGCTACTATTGCAAACAATTTGGTCACATTCCTTTTGAATGTAAATCCATAGAAAGGACTAAAAAGAAACAGATGAAGGATCCTACAAATGCTGGGGGTATGAAAGATATACAAAATACTAACACCATAGAGAAAGGTGAAATTACTGCAGATGAAGGATCTATGAATCAGCCTAATGAGGTGGCGGAGGTAAAAGTGCATGAACAAACAAGAGTCCATGTGGGATCAATTAAAGAGGTAAATCCTAATAAAGAGGAGGACAACAATAACAAAATGAAGGGAGTATTGAAGTTACTATGAACAGGGAGGCATTGACTGGAGTGAGGGGACAAAAGGTACCTTAAGCTCAGAGGGATCCTAAAAAAGTTAGCAAAGGAGAATTGCTGAAGGTGCAAACCCACAGAACTGTTAACAAAGGAAGGGTTGTGATGATACAATCCAATAGAACAATGATTGAAAGGGGTAATGTGCAAGTTCAAGCATGTATCTGAAGCAATTAAGAAGACAGGAGGGGAGAGGCCCTCCTAAAATGACAAATGAGGATGCTATGCTAGAATGTCTGAGGTCTAAATAAGGCCTCAAGACAATATAGTGTTGTCAATCTTGTTATACAACATGACTGTAAGCTTGCGAGTCTCCTTGAAACTAAATTATCTACTGATGGTCTTAGTATGATGATGAAATACAGATTCAAAGGATGGGATTCTTATCACAACTTTGGATCTATTGCAAGAGGAAGAATGTGTATTGTATGGAATTCTATATTTTATCATTGTCAAGTTTTGGAGTTAGGAGAGCAATTTATTTACTGTAAAGTCCAATGTCGAATATCTCAGCTTACCTTTATAGTGTCTTTTGTTTACGAGTTATATAGTGTAACAAAAAGAAGAGAACTATGGCAGAACTTGATAAGGCTGGGTTCGGATTCCTTAATGCCTTAGATTATAATGGGTGACTTTAACTGTGTGTGTGCAGCTAGGGAAAGGCTTGGATGTCAACCTCCTTTGGCATATATGATTAAAGATTTGTTAGATTTCCGAATGACTCTTGGCCTAGAAAATGCTCCATTTAGGGAGAGTTTTTTACTTGACACAAAAATCATCTATGGGCTAAATTGGATCGATTCCTCCTCAATCAAGCATGAGGATCTTTGGGCTATGCTTGTTCAGCTCGTTTGTTAGATATGCTGGAAGATTCTGACCATTATCCTATAATGGTGGCCTTCAATAAATTGGACTTTTGAGGTAACAAACCTTTATAAGTTCTTTAATATGTGGCTTAACCACCCTCAATTTCAGGACATAGTATCCAATAGCTAGGAGATGGTGGTAGTTGGGACAGCTTAATACGTTCTTTGTGTGAAGTTGAAGGCGTTAAAGTATCCTCTGAAAGCTCTCAATTCTAAAGCATATGGTCACATATCTAGCAAGGCTAAGAAGGCATAAGAGAATTTTCAACTCATATAAGGTCTCTTTCAATTGGCCTGATGATGTAGTGCTGAAACATAAGGCTAACATCAAAAGGAAGTAAGCTGAATTTTTGCTAAATACAGAGAGACAATTCTTTCAGCAAAAGGCTAAATGTAAGCATCTTACAGAGGTTGATAGAAGTACGAGGTATTTCCATGCAATAGCTCAGAAGAGAGGAAAGCAAAATGCTATTTCTCATCTCATCAAGGAGGATGGATTTGTGACTACATCATTAAAAGAAGTGGTAGATTGTGTTGTAAGTTGTTATAAAGGGCTCCTTGGCACTTCGACCCCTATGAACATATTAGACTTAAATGTGGTACGAAATGGTTTGGTTTTGGATGTGGAGACACATGAAGGAGTATTTTGGCGGTATGTTTTGTTTCCATATAAATGACATCCATGGTCATCTAGTATACTTGACTCGCAGTAGCTCATAGACTTTCTGGGAAGACAGGGTTCCATTGATACATAATTTCTGCATCCCACATATTACCTTCCTACAGCCACCCAATTTATCCACCAAAGTATTTCGGATCAGTATCAATCTCTTCAATAAGGGTAAGTCTTGGGTGTTAAGTTCCCAATCCCATATTGATAAGGACCTCAAGTATATTTCGTGAATCCATCTCACCCACAAAGAATTAACTTCAGCATGGATATTCCACAACACTTTAGGCAAAAGCGTCGAATTCCATAATTTACAATTTTTCAATCCCAATCCACCCTCTTCTCTTAGTACACAAATATTGTCCCATGCCATCCTAAAATGTTTACCACCTGATAAAAACAACCTACATATGGAAGTTATCCTCTCAAGGATAGTTGTTGGAATGGGAAACACCTGGAGTCAAAAGGATAATACCCCTTGAATGACATAATTAATCATTTCAATTCTACCCGCATATGAGAGAGTCTTACCATTTCATGCATTGAAATAAGCCTCTACAGATTCAATTAGTAAAGAAAATTAGGCCACCGAGACCTTCATAGATGCTAAAGGTGGCCCCAAATATCGAACAGGAGACTTTCTATGTTATCCGGGGATGGCTGGGATTGACACAAGTCATGTCTACGTTATCTAGTGCCATCAAGTGGATTCAAAAAGATTACACTAGAGCACATCTTAGAAGCAAAGCCACACGATTGGCATTCATGTGTACCATATATACGGTATGGAAGACCAAGAATGTTATTCGATTAAATTTTGCTTCTGCTACGAGCTTTGATGTAGTTTCTAAGATAAAAACTGTAATGTATAAGATCTTATATAGGTTGTACCCCATGAAAGTAATTACCTTTTGATATTTTGGATGTATAGATGATATTGATGTTATGATTACAAACTTTGGTCGGGGTATGCCCCATAGACAGTGTACATATTTTTGACACTAAGCTTTTTTTATTTATCAAAAGGTAAATAATGTATTTCATCACAAGATATTTACAACAATCATTGGGGCATACCCCGATCAAATGTGTAATCTGAGAAGCCTACATCAAATGCACCCAATACTCCAATACATCCAATTAAAGGTTAGCTACAACTACCCCTAATACATTCGAAAGCAGCAATAACCAGAAACTATACAGCAAATTTCAAAAACAATTGAAGCTTGTGTAACCCGAAAAGCCTACATCAAATGCACCTAATATCCCAATACATCCAATTAAAGGTTAGCCATAATTACCCCTATTACATCCGAAAGGAGTAATAACTAAACCTATACATCAAAATTCAAAAACAATTAAGGCATTAAAAATTAATAAGTTCAACAGGATACAATTTGTACAAAATCTTATACATCACAGTTTTTTATCTTTGAGATCACGTCGAAGCTTGTAATGGAGGCTTCATCTAACTAAATAGCATTGTGTGTCTTCCATATCGTGTACAAGGTGTAAAGGAATGCGAGTCCTGCAGCTTTACTTTTAAGGTGGGCTCCATTGTATTCTTTCCAAATCCACTTAATAGCGCTCGAGAATGTGGACATGCATCTTGTCATTCCCAACTTTCAAATCTCACTTGTAAATGAACACTTAAAGAATAAATGGTCAACAGATTCTATTTCGGTCTCACACAACCTGCATGTTCGGTCCAGATCTAAGAATGGAAGATTGTCTTTTGTTAACAATCTATTATGCAAACTAAGCCATGCAATGACGAAGTATTTTGGCGGAATGTATTTCCAAATAAAGGACATCCATAGGCCCTTAGTGTGTTTAAATCACATGAAATCATA
>JAOTAZ010100192.1:0-10711 GCA_025629785.1 Erythroxylum oxycarpum
ATGCAATTTCCTAGTTTCTTACAGAAATTCACAAAATTCACAATTCTAGCCCTATCATGGGTAACGGGATGCTACAGGTATGAAGTTTGGATGAGAAAAATGTGAAATTGGCTAGTTGAACTTTCAAAGGAGGTGCTGTCAAAATTTTTGCAAAAGTAGACAACAACTTCGCTTAGGTTTTAGACCCTCCTAGAGCTTGAATTGGATAGGGAGGTCTTCTTGAAGTTTGTAGCATATGTTTATATCTTTCCATAGAGGTATAGTATTCCTTGTTTGGAGTTAGGAGTAAAAACTTATGGGGTTAGAACTAGTTCAGTTACTGTTCATTTGGTAATTTTGAACAGAACTTTTGGAAGGCTTTTTCACCCCTTTAGAGCCTATTTTGGTTTTTGCATCCTTCATAGAAAATGTAGATCATCTTTTTACCTTTCCATATAGGTATAGTATGCAATTTTTAGAGTTAGGAATAAAAAGTTATGAATTTTGGAGCAATGCAGGTACTGTTCACGGGTACTGTTCCATTGGTCATTCTAGGCAGCAATTTTGCATAAGTTTTTACCCCTTTTAATGATTGAATTGATTTTTGCTTCCTTCATGAAAGTTATAAAGAATCTTTTTATCTTTCCATAGAGGTAAACTATGACATTTTTTTACTTTTGTATCAAAAGATATGATTTTTCAAACTTTTGGTCTTGTTTAGGTGTTTACGAAAATTATCCAATTGGGCAGAAACTTTGCAGCAACTCTGGACCCCCTTAATGACCAAATTCGGTTTTACATCCTTCTTGAAATTTGTAGAGTTTTCCTTCAGCTTTCTTTTGGCACCATGTTTGAACAATTTGGAGTTCTAGGTAAAAAGTTATGAATTTTTGAATTTCTATGTTTTAAAACAATAAACCTCACTTTTTCACTTATAACTTTTTCGTTTGACCTCCGTTTGACTCGCTTTTCAAAGCATTGGTTTTCTAAACAAATTTTCTACCCCTTTCATGCAAATTCACAAATTTTAGGTTTGAGTTGAGAATTACGGCTTTAAATCAAAGAGAGTCGCTTTGTGGAGAGATATTGCATTGATTTTAGTATTTGGGTGATTTCTCGATCTATAAAGATCCGATTGCGGAGAGTTTCGATTCAAATTAATCTAGAGTCATGAAATTTCCTTTCAACTTAGGAATCGGATTTAATTTCGGGCCCTAAGTATATCAATTCCATTGAGGAAGATTAGGGTAAATCCGTTCGGGAGTAAGTGAACGAAGTTCGATTTTGAGATTTATTCTGTGGTGGGGAATTCCTCCCTCGTGGGATGCGCGTCCAGATGTCACGTAGGATGTCGGACACGTGCCTCACCAGGGTGGGGTTCCAACACTTCAAGTCTCTATACATTCTTATACTTCCTAGATGCATCACATAAGGCGCATTATGTGCTTCATCTAAATTTTCATCCTTTAACTCTATCTCAGAAAGTTTACGACTATTTATCTCTTCTCTAAGCCTGCTCAAGTACTCATCCTGTTCTTGCAATTCCTTAATCTTTTCAATCAATACTGGCCTTACTCTAAAGTTAGCCAATATATAATCCGATTCAGCTTGTGTCAACGTCACTCTGAGTTTTGCTAATTCATTCAATAGAGGAATATACACTGCCTCTACATGTGCCATAGTTGATTTTCTACTCAGTGCATCCGTTACTACATTAGCTTTCCCCGAGTGATAATCAATCATTAAATCATAATCTTTTAGTAGCTCTAACCATCTTCTTTGTCTTAAGATCAATTCCTTTTGGCTCATCAGATACTTAAGACTCTTATGGTCTGTAAACACCCTACTAGTGACTCTATATAAATAGCTTCTCTAAATTTTCAATGAAAAAATTATGGCATCTAAGTTCAAGTCATGCGTCGAATAGTTCATCTTATAAGATTTCAATTGCCTAGAAGCATAAGCAATTACCTTATCTCCTTGCATCAACACATAGCCTAATCCTTTCCTCGAGGCATCACTATACACTATGTATCCTTCATCACCCGAATGCGAAGTCAAAATCAGTGCACTTGTTAATTGATACTTAAGCTCCTCAAAGCTTTTCTGACATTCATCTGTCCACCCAAACTTCTGGTTCTTTCTTGTCAATTTGGTAAGTGGAGCTGCTATTATGGAAAAGCCCACCGCAAACCTTCTATAATACCCAAGAAACTCCTCACTTCTTCAATATTCTTAGGTGCTTCCCATTTCACAACTACTTCTATCTTCTTCGAATCTACATGTATCCGATGCTTGGAAATCATAGGCCTAAGAAACACTACTTCCCTTAGCCAGAATTCATATTTGTCAAATTTGGCATACAACTCGTTATTTCTCAAAGTCTCCAGGGCAGCCCTCAGATGTTCCTCATGCTTCGTATCACTCTTAGAATAAATCAATATGTCATCAATGAAGACAATGATAAATCGGTCTAAGAAGGACTTAAAGACTCGATTCATCAAGTCTATGAAAGCTGCAGGTGCACTCGTAAACCTAAAAGGCATGACCAAGAACTCAAAGTACCGTGTTCTAAAAGTGGTCTTTGACACATCAAACTCTTTTATCTTCAATTGGTGATAACCTAATCACAAGTCTATCTTAGAAAAGACTCATGCCCCTTATAACTGATCAAACAAATCATCTATGCATGGGAGCGAATACCTGTTCTTAATTGTGACATAGTTAAGCTTCTTATAATCCACACACATTCTTAAGGATCCGTCCTTTTCTTCACGAAAAGAACTGGCGCTTCCTAAGGTGAAGAGCTCAGCCTAATATAACATTTCTCTAACAAATCTTCCAATTGCTCCTTAAGCTCCTTAAATTCTGCTGGAACCATCTTATAAGGCGAAATCGAAATTGGCGTTGTGCCTGGAAGAAGCTCAATGGGAAATTCAATTTTCCTAGGTGGCGGTAGTCCTAGTAACTCCTCGAGAAAGTCATCTGGGAATTCCTTGACTACTGGCATATCTTCTAACTTCCCTCTATTTGCCCACGTGTCTACCACATAGGCCAAAAATGCCTCACACCCTTTCCTCATCATTTTCTCTGCTATCAAAGCCAAAAAATTCTTGATGGGATAAATTTCCTGCCTCCTATACATCATCTTTCTTCTATTCTGCTGCTTTCTGTTTGCAATCTAAGTTGACATTATACTTATCTAAGGCATCCATACCCAAAATCACATCTAATCCTCCCATTTTTAATGGAATTAAATCAACCACTAAGTACCATACCCAAAATCACATCTAATCCTCCATATTCAATGGCATTAAATCCACCACTAAGTGTCCCTTACAATATATATCTCACAATTCCTATGAACTTAAATAATCAAAATACACTGGCCGATTAGAGTACTCACCATCAAAGGAGTATCCAATGGGCTTAAATCTTTATCAAACACATTTTTACTCGATGAAACAAAAGAGTGGGTAGAACCCGGATCAATCAAAACAATCACATCATCATCAAATAATTTTATCATACTAGTCACAACTTTTGGAGCAGTCTATACGTCCTCCCGAGTCATACAAACACTCTAGTTGGTGCTTGTCACCTCGGTCTCCCTAGAGGGTTCACATTTCTGGTCGTGTTAGAACTTTTACTGCCCACTTCTATTACTGTCCTGTGTCCCACTATCTCAGTTCTCTTAGAAGCTTACATCTGAGTTTTTTGTTGTCTTGCAAGCCCAGGGCACTCTCTAACCATGTGCCCCTTTTCCCCATAGTTGAAGCAAGCTCCTATCAATTTGTAGCAGTCCCCTAATATGGAATTTCCCATAGTGATCACATTTAGGGACGGACAATGCAGTTCCCTCTCCCCTTATGTTGCCTCTCACCGTAGAGGCTTGATGGGAATAGGTGGGAGTCCTCATAGATTTAGGCCTGTTGGCCCACTGTTCCATTCTTTAGACTGCCCAGGGAAGGTCCTGGCACTCCTTTCAGGCATAGGAGTACCACCTCCCCTCTTGAACTGTTCTCTCCCCTTTCTCTATTTGTTCACAACACTCTTTATGTTCTCTATATTTTTAACCTTCAGTGCCGCTTCAACCAGTTGTTGAAAATCACAAAAATTTTATACTACCACCTTCTCTCTGATGGCTAGATGCAAACCCGATTCAAACCTACGACACTTAACCGCCTCACTCATCATCATCTCACCCTCATACCAGGATAGTTGTGTAAACCGACGCTCATACTCGCTCACCGTCATCTCCCTTTAGGTGAGACTCAAAAACTCTCTGTACTTTTGTTGAATATACACCTCAGAAAGGTACTTCTTCTTATACGCTACTAAGAAGTCCTTCCATGCCAACACTGACGGTCTCATCTAGCTCCCTGGCACACCCTCCCACTAATGTAGAGCATCTCCTTGAAGCAAGCTAGCAGCATACACCACTTCTCATCATCCTCACATTCCATCTAACCTAGTATCCTCTTAGTCCTTCAAAACCAAGTCTCGGCTTCTTTTGGATTTGTTTTCCTATTGAAGTCTACTGCCCTATACTTCCTCAACTTGTCAAACTATTTCCCCAACTTAGCTAGGGCCAAGGCACAAGTCTGTGGCATCTGACCCATAACCTGAACAAATGCCTAAGTAAAAGCTTGGAACATTCTCGGATCCAATGGAGGTACTTGTTCGTGCGGAATAGGCAACTATTACGTCTGTGATCTAGAGGGCCCACTATTGTGCCCTATAGAAGCCCCAGCATCTCCTGGGGCTTTAGACTCTTCCGTGCAATCCTCTTTTAGTGGAGGGTCAGGTGCAACCGATCCTTGCATAACTCCTCGTGTCCTTTTACGAAGTGGCATTTCACTCCTTCAATAGAAACACTAACGATTAGCTGACCTTTGATCTAAATCCTATTTCCTATGTGTATGCATGATATGCATGTCACTAAATGCAATCAATCAATCGAACAATGCAACCAATTAAGCACATAGCATAACAATTCATCCTACCATGAACTCTAAGCCAAGGAAAAACCTAAGCTCTAATACCAAAAGATGATGGGCACCATTTTCGAAGCCCAACTATCCTATTAGAAGTCAAAGCATAAGCAGGTTTCCTTACAGAGTCCTTTCAATTAACCCTCACTTCCTTTCTATCAATCTTCTGAATTGAACATCAAAGGCTATAAACTTCTATGGAAAGGTAGAAAACATGTTAGGAATCTATCACTTCAAGAATCATCTCAATCGGAGGTCGGACAAAAAAGTTATGCTCAAACAAATCTAACAGGTTCATGTCTTGACTCATATTATATTGGTCTTGGCACAACTTTCATGAAGAATTTGAAGCGAGACTCAACTTCTAAAGAGATAAAAAATGGAGAAGAAGTTGACGTTACAAACTAAGACGATACACACAGAGACGGTCAAACTAAGACAAAGCGAACTAAGACGATAGTTTTAGCAAACTAAGATGATACGAACTAAGGCGATGATCTTAGCAAACTAAGACGATAGAAACTAAGACGATAGGTCTTCCAAACTAAGACGATAGAAACTAAGAAGTTACGTCTTCCAAACTAAGATGATAGAAACTAAAACAATGCATCTTCCAAACTAAGACGATAGAAACTAAGACTATACGTCTTCCAAACTAAAACGATACGTCGCTGGAATGCTAACAAGATTAGCCACCACTTTCTTGATGAGAACTTTCTCTAAACCAACCTAGATTGTTCCAGATTTTTCCCAGAAGTTAGAACAAAAATTTTACCCCTATAATAGACCTGAAATATGAAATGAAATATAAAACTTGAAAAATCATAAGCAAAAGAAATCATATTTCATTAACAAAACCAAACACACTTTGAGTTTAGTTTTAATTACATATCAACACGCTCATCAGTAGCTTAATACAAATACAGATGGATGCTCAACGTTTGATATGCTTATAAAGCTAGTCGAATGTTGGGCACCAATTTCGAAACCCAACTCTTACGTTGATACCCCAAATGTTAGACCCCGCTTGCTTCCAGAGCCCAACCTCTTGCTAAATCACCACTTATGTTGGATCCCGCTTGATTCCATAATCCAAATCTTGCAAAATCACGAAACACGTGCATATTACCTTAAAGAGTTATTTCATTGAACCCTCATTAGCCATCATCAGTTCATGTTCATTCTCATAACATCCCAAAAAAAATT
Source organism: Erythroxylum oxycarpum (assembly GCA_025629785.1). Taxonomy (NCBI): domain Eukaryota; kingdom Viridiplantae; phylum Streptophyta; class Magnoliopsida; order Malpighiales; family Erythroxylaceae; genus Erythroxylum; species Erythroxylum oxycarpum. The sequence goes on from JAOTAZ010100192.1 coordinate 6,180, forward strand.
CCTCACAATTTGTTCAATGATATGCCCACACAAATCAGTCACCATGCTCAAACTCATTTCTCCTATTTGTGAACAGAATTTGGAAATCTTCAAATCAGAATTTCAGTTAGACTTCTTAAAAAAAAATATAACTCTAAGTATCTTTTTTATTTTGAATCAAGTACCATCTTAATCGGAGCTCTATAGATCAAGATATGCTCAAAAAAGACAAAGTATATTCGTAACCTAGTTGTGCTCTCCTAACTGATCCCTCATTTTCTTCCCATCAAACTTTCTTAAATCAATTCTAAAAGACCAATTTTCATGTGGAGATAGATACATCTTAGGAACCAATTTATTCAAGAATAACCTCATTTGGAGGTCGGATAAGGAAGTTATGACCGAAAGAATCCAACATGTTTAAGTCCTCAATCATGCAGTAACATGTCTTGACGCGATTGCCATAACTTTCACCACAGATGTCTGATTGATTTCATTCTTAGACCATTAGAAATAAGACTTCCAGATCTAAAATTTTCATGAAGACCATAAAGTGAGATGTTGCCTCTAAAAGGGTCAACAATCTCGATTTACTGAAGCTGTCCTGTGAATGTCCGTTTAACGGACGTGCATGTCCGTTTAACGAACATTGTCAGGCCTAGGAGCACTTTTTCACCCAAGAAGTTCCGTTAAATGGACCTAAAGTCTCTTAAATGGACATGGGTGAAGCTGAGGGTCCTTTTTGACACGTAAAGGTCCGTTAAATGGACCTAAAATCCATTCAACAAACATAGGGTTTCCCCAAAACCCTCCAAACCCTCTCCAATGCTTCCTACATCCAATCTAACATCATATTCACTTAATATCTCCCCAAATTCAACTCTTCTAGTGCCAATTAACTTCATATCAATCCAAACACCAAATTTATCACATGAATCTCTCAATTCTCAATCCATTTGATTCATCAAAACCACAATTTCCTATCATTCATCATAATTGTCCCATACAAACCCTATGCAACATCATAACTAGTAACAATCATATCTTTCCATTCCGATATCCAAAAATTACAAACTTTATATCGTTGGAAAGATAACAAGATCATCTACAACATCCAAGAAGAAAATTTCTACCAATTCTACCTAGATAATTCCAAAATTTCCTTTGAATTCAGAACACAATCATACCCTTATGAAAACTTGACATTTGTCCCAAATTCACTTCCTTAGCTAAGGCAACATCATTCTTATCCATTCTACTACCAATTGGAATTCATCTAACACTCATCCTCAATTCATATGACTCCTTATATTCAATAACACCTCATCATTCACCAAAGATCCTATCTTGTTTTTCCATAGTATCTCACATATATATATATATATATATACATAACAATGGTTCATGCTCAAGATTCATCAGCTCATTATCCATACATAAATTCACATTTCATTTACATCATAAATTAAGAGCTTTACAAACTTCAATGGCATCTCATGTCACAATACATCAATTTGTAAAATTCCTAAATTACACAAGATACTTGAATGATAATTGCTCAAAATGCAATTACAACTTTGTTTTACATAATCTAACTTCAAAAACAAAATATGCATAATTGAAAAGATGCCTTGACTTTCAACACCTGGATTGGGGAAAGAGAGTGGGGGTGAGCTTTAAAAGCTCGTGGGTAACATGCTTATAACAAATAACAAGCAAAACTGCTTAAAAGTTCAATCTCATAGAAAATTCTTATTAAATCATAAAACACATGTTTCTCAAAATTCTTGTCATGAAATTAAAATCACAACAACACAATTTATACATTTTTCAACTTGTTCACAAATCATAAACACATAAGCACATCATAATGGTTTAGGTAGGTCCATATTCATGACGCACTACACATTACCATAAAATGGTCCTGTGTAGTCGTAAACTTGAGGGAGTCCTTGAAGGAGCTCTATGCCATTAGCGGGTAGGCGGGAGAAGCCTATTCTTGGGTCAACGTGCACATGATGGTTCTTGAGGGACTACTACAAACCGACATACATGAAATTCATGACTTGAAAACAGATTGCCCAAATGAAAAAATTTTGGAAACTTGTTTTTCATGGACATGCAATTTTTTTTAAAAAAATCCTTTCATGTAGCAATTCATAATTCATCATCAAAATTTCATATACCAAAACATATAGAAATTTAACAAATCGTTTAAAAGCAATAAAAGCAATATTTATGAAGTAATTGAAATCATTTTATCTTCTTGATTTTGAAAACACATTAATAGCTTATTACTCAAATTATAAACATGAAACTCACCTTGAAATTCCTTGCTTATACTTGTTCAACATAGCTCCTCTCTTGCTCCTCTTACCTCTCTTGATTTCCTTCATCAAAGGCAAAATTCTTATTTAATAGTGATTCTGGACAACCCATAATACATAATCACTAAAATTGATCTTAGAGAACTTAAACCCATACATTTCTTAAGCTATATAAACCAAATCCCTAAAAAAAATCCAAAGATTTAAAATTCCACTTACCTTGGATCTTCACCAAATGAAGAGTTTGTTAGCTCATATGGAAGCTATCATCTTCTTCCACCTTTTTCTCTTCTTGAACAACCATAAATTCCTTTTTGAAAGCTAAGCAAAGATGAACACTCAGATCACCTTATTAGCATCAAACATCTAATCAGATAAAGCCTTCTTGATCTCACATATATTGCTAAAGCAATTGTAAGGAGTTGGATATTTTATTCCTAAGAACAATTCAGTAGTAGTATAAAATGTTTCCAACTTCGCACAAATTTATCTAAACAACTTTCATTGGTCTTTTGTAGGCAAGCAAATGTACTAAGAATCTCTTTGTCATAGATATGGTAAATACCTCAACATATTGAATCGTTGACTCCAACATCTTAAAGGTTGACTTCTATCTAGTTAGACAATCTAAAACCAACTTCTTCGTCTTTGGAATAAATAGTTATCGTGCAATTTCTTCAAATTTCTAAATTCTTTTATGTGTTGCACTCTAATATACTACACTATCTCAAATCAAATCCACTGTTTCCTTTATCATCTCCAACCCATCATTCACAATCAAATTCAAAATATGCACAAAACAATGCGTATGAAACAACCTTTCACTAACCAACAAACTCCTAAATCGTAACTTATTCTTCACCTTTTTTAATCATAACATCATTCGTGCTACAATTATCAATTGTTGTAGTGGATAATTTGGTATCGATATTCTAATCTATCAAACACTTGACCCACACGGTTCTCAACCTTTCACTTGTATGTAGTGTGGACACATAAATGAACCTACCATTCACAAATATGACCTAATATCAATCATCACATAATTAAAAATAAATGATAACAATATTAAAAAACATAATTTACCTCATAAGTCTACCGCGTAGAATCTAGTCATTGTCAATATAATGTGTCATCACTACCATATAGCCCTTCTTTTGGTTATTGACTATCCACATACCTGTTATGATGACAGCCTATCTTTCAATACTCGATAATGTTCTTAAAATTTCTATCTTCTTATACTCATATATCTTTATAATGTCCTTCTTCAATGTACTCCAAGTTGGCATTTTGAAGGCCAGTTACAGTGAGGCAACATCTTAAATCTTTTGCTTTCAACTATAGATAGTATATGTTCATCACTAATTACCATAAAAACTATAAGAAATCTTGATCTATTATTGTCACAAGTTGTAACAGTCATTTCAATATTTCCTCTCATGACGTTAAGGGTAAAAAAATGTTTGACCTCCCGATACGATCTTCTTTCCATTACACGAATCCATATCTCTTTAAATGAGATGTTTCACTGTTTAAACTCCCAACCAACGTCTTGCAACAATATTTACATTCGAAATTCTCTACTATGTCCATTGATCTATTCTTGTTGAAGTGATTCAAAGCATCACTTTTCAGTAGACTTGAACTTCTATCTTCATTTGGTACGAGATTAAAAGTTTACACTTGCATACTCTTCAATATGGATTAGAATTGTCCATTGAAGGAATATTCTCATCCATCTGAAACAATCAACATATATAAGTTATTTATGGACCTTTACATGTATACATATACTTTAATAGGCATTTAACATAAAGTAAGATAATTAAAGTATAATTAATCGTAATTATATGTAGGAGTATATTGCTCTATATATTCTTAGTCAAGAGCATTCACAGACTCTCATCAATTATAGCATGTAATCAAGTTATTCTATTTTAGGTCAAATCAGATGTAATCTCCGTAGTTAATAGTTAGCACATTGTTAGCATATAATTAGTTGTCATAATAGCATAGCTTGAGTTTGGGAACATGATTAAATATTATTAGCTAGATTGATGCTCTTTGTTATTGTATATAACGTCTAATAAACTCTCAATACAAAATGAGTAAGATTCTCCATTTTCATTCAAACTCTATTATGGTCTCAGAGCCTGAATCCGTAATGTCCTCCAAATCACCTACCATGACTTCTTCTTCTTTATCTCTTCCTTCACTCACACC
>JAOTAZ010100213.1:0-10711 GCA_025629785.1 Erythroxylum oxycarpum
CCGTCTACTTTTCATTTATCCTCTTTTTGTTTGTCATCAAAATTATTAATCACGTAAAGTCATTTTGACTTAACAGTACCCTTATAAGGCGTATTTTATTCTCCTCTTCAATCGATGTGAGATCTTATACTCTCCACCCCTTTAGGGCCCAACCCTCTTTGAGGTTCAGCTTAACTAGCACAACTGTGAGGGCTTGGTTGGGCTAAGGCCCAAAATGGACAATATCTGTAAGCGGGTGATCTGGGATGTTACAAGTGGTATCAAAGTCAGTTCTCGGGCCGGTTAGACCGGAAAGAAGCTAGGCCTCCCTTCCATATGCGTTTTCCATGGCCTAATGCATCAGATCCCATCAGAAATCTGAGGTTAAATGTGCTTGGCTAAGAGTAGTTCTAGGATGGGTGACCTCCTGAGAAGGCCTCGGAAAAAGCAAAACCGTGAGCGTTGACTAGACCAAGGCCCAAAATAGACAATATCTGTAAGCGAGTGACCTAGGAAGTTACAAGTGATATCAGAGCTGGTGCCTGAACCTTTGTGCCAGCTAGGCTGAGCCCCAAAGAGGGCAGGGCCCTAAGGGGGGTGGAGAGTATGAGATCCCACATCGGTTGGAGAGGGGAACGAAGTACGCCTTATAAAGGTACGAATACCTCTCCTTTATAGACATGTCTTCTCAGGTGTGAGAAGAGTAAAACCGTGAGAGCTTGGCTGGGCCAAGGCCCAAAGCGAACAATATCTTTAAGCCGGTGATTTGGGATGTTACATGATACCAGCTCAAACACAACATCACCAACATCCTTCTGAATCACAAATCCACCAAGCTCACTTTGTTGAAAACCTGAAAACCATCGACCATCTCAACTAGCTCAATCTTACATAACTCCATTTTCAATACCTCAACCGCATATGTTTCAACCTCAATTGACTCAACCCTCCTTGATCCCTCAACCTTATGTCTATCATCCTCAAATGACTCAGCCAAACTCATCTCAGTCAAGTATAATATATTAGACTCATCATCAATCCACTCAAACATCAATGCCTAGCTTGTCAAGCCAACAATCTCAAGGTACAAAGTCGATGATGGAATCTGTGCCATATTCCCAATCAGAAACTCACTCAAACTCTCAAAACAACCTACCAAACATATCAAGCACCCTACCTGGATCTTCATAAACCAAAAATCAATCAAAGAAAACCATAACCGAAGAGAGTGTATTTGTAGCATAAGTTTGCCAAGATTTGGAAATGGAATCTGCAGACAATGTTTGTGAATCTAAAGTGATTAATAAGAAAAGAAGTGAGTGGCTGATAGATAGTGGTTGTTCCAACCACATGGCAAAGAAGAAAGAGGCTAGAGAAGAATAAAGGAATTAATGCTGTGGTTAAAATAGGTAATGGAGAGATCTTACCTGTTACATGGAAGGGGGAGAGATCTTACTTGCTACAAAAAGATTACAATTGGTGCACACTAATGTTTGTGGACCAATGGATACACTATCAGTTGGAGGGAGTAAGTATTATGTGTAGTTTATTGATGATGCATCGAGATACTCATGGATTTACTTTATGAAAAGCAAAGATCAAGTATTCGGGTTGTTCAAAGTATGGAAGGCTGAAGCTGAAAGTCAATGTGGAAATAAGGTGAGATGCTTGAGAAGTGAAAGTCAATGTGGAAATAAGGTGAGATGCTTGAGAAGTGATAGGGGAGGAGAATATGTCTCAAATGAAATGAAGAAATACTTTGAAAAATAAGGATTATTCCATCAATTTTTGTAGCTTACTCACCACAGTAGAATGGAAATTTAGAGAGGAAGAACAGGAGCATAGTAGAGATGGCTAGATCGATGATGTTTGGGATGAAAGTGCCAAGGAAGTTCTGGCCTAAAGCATGCTTTACAACAATATATTTGCAAAATAGATTGAAGACCAGATTATTGGGAGGAAAAACTCCATTTGAAGTCTGGTTTGAATTGAAACCGAAAGTGCGACATCTGAGTGTATTTGCTGCATAGCATATTTACTTATACCTGAAGCTAAAAGAACCAAGTTGGATGAGAAAGCAATCAAAGGAGTCATGATGGGATATAGTGGCGATTCCAAAGGATACATAATATATAATCCAGAAATAGGAAAAATTATGGTATCTAGAGATGTAAGGTTTGGTGAAAATGAAGGATGGAAATGGGAAGAACAAATTGGTAGAAATTCTAGAAGAGCGAAGATTGAATTTCCACTGAATATTGAGAATGCTGATGAGACAATAAGAGAGGATGATGATAGCTACAACAATTTAGGTGGTGATGGATCTCAGGAGGAGACAATTCAGTTAGTTCCACAAAGTTCCAATGATTCTGGAAGTGATGGAATTCAGGAGGAGTCTTTACCAAGTTTAGAAAATGGAGAAACAAACTCAAAATCACAAGTGGAAACATCAAGCTCAAATAGTGCCCACAAGATAAGAGACTTGGCCTCGATTTATAATGAAACTAACCCCATTTTTTAATTCAGGTACAATCTTGTAAATGAAGAAGAACCCAATGATGCCTTGACAATTGTTGAATGTGTATTGCTTGCAGGCTCAGAATCGAAGACATTAAAACAAGCAATGAAGCAAGGAGTATGGCATAGCTCAATGGATGAAGAAATAAAGGCAATTGAAGAGAATGATACATGAATGTTGGTGGATTTACCAAGTCCAGAAACCAAGGTTGTAGACTCAAAGTGGATTTACATGGAGAAGTTGAATCTGGATGGGTCAATTAACAAATACAAAGCAAGACTTGTTGTGAGGGGATATAAGCAAGAGTATGGGATAGATTATACAGAAACTTATGCTCCAGTTGCTAGATTGGACATTGATAGGTTGTTATTGGCCTTAAGAGCAAACAATAGGTGGAAAGTGCATTAAATGGATGTAAAGAGCGCATTCCTCAATGGAATGCTAGATAAGGAAGTATATTTAAGACAACCCCAAGGTTATGTGAAGAAGGGACAAGAACAGAAGGTGTAAAAGTTGGTAAAGGCTTTGTATGGCTTGAAACAAGCTCCAAGAGCTTGGTATTTGAGAATAAACATTGGTCGTGCATCATTCTTTAGTCAAAATAAAATTACTAGACTATTACTATAGCAGTGGTGAGTCTAGGTCGATTCCACAAAGTGTATGTGTAAAGTTTATGGAATGAAATTAATTGGTGTTTACACTTAATGGGAGGTTTTGGATTTTTTTTGGAATAAGAAATAAAATAAAACCAACTAATAAAAATAAATTAAAAAACATGCAATAAAATGATAAATGTGGGGAATTCGGTAGGGACCCGGTTCTTCGGTTCAATCTCAGCCTACACTCTGACTAAGCATATTTTATTAATTTGTTGTTCTTTGACCTTTCCTAGTAATTATTAATCGTGTGTTAAAAATTAACCTGTGTTTTCCCTTAGGTTTTGCTTAATCAAGATATGATCGTTAATTAAACCTAACTACCGAACAACCTAGGATACGATCACTAGATTTAATTAGGCAGTAGCATTATGAATTAGGAAAATCGATTAATCAAGACAACAACTACATACGATGCGTCATTTAACCTAGGTCATGTTATCCCTAATGATTACGAATCATTAGTCGCTACACGTGAATTTCTACATAACAATTACGGATTATATTGAAATTCTAGCAATGGGATTCAAATTAATAATTCAATGAACGCATTAAAATCATCATTTTAAAATTCCCAATAGGTTCATACACAAATAACTGAACAATTACGAAAATTCGATTATCCATACACAAAACCTAAATCAATTAAAAACAGGATAACACAATCAATTTCTACTGAGAGAAAGAAACAACAAAATAATTAAACTATACTTAACCCAGATCGTCGACGTCGATTTTACCTCCGAACCGGTGTCGGGACGTTTAGCTCTTCATGGGTCTTTTTCGATAAATAGCTTTAACCCCATCTTCATGCCTATCCAAAAGTCCTTTTTGTTTCTGCCCAATCTTCACCGTGCCTATCATTCTCGGCTGCCTTGTATTTTTTCCTCTGTTCATTTATTGCCACCTCCACGTCCAAGCTGCCAAAGCTGAAGCAGCAGACGTAAGCCTCAAGCCGCAGGAACTCTTGGTCACACCTATGCCTCCAGTGTGCTCCTGCGTGCGTCTCCCTACTCCAACGCCAGCTCTCTCCTGTTGCGTTACACTATGAATGTAGCAATCATTGATCAGAGAATTTGAAACACATCCCTCCTTAAAACCCTCTTACGCCGGCACTATATATATATCCCTTAAAAAAATAATATTCAACCACTTAAAAGCCCTTTGCGCCAGCACTGTGGATGGATTTGACCATTAAAAACTTCTCCTTTTAAAACTTTTATGTGCCGACGCTCTGTTCTCGTTACCTCCCCCCTCTTATTCTCTCATCTGCCCATTTAATTCATTTGTTGCCCTGATTTATTTAAAGTCCCACGTCCCTGCTGCCTCTCTACCGTCCACTTCTAGCATGTTGACTCTTTAATTCATTTTGTTCTTCCGTAGCTGCTTCGTATGCGTCGTCGTTTGTTACGTCTGGCTTTCTTGGTTGCTGATTTCTTTTTAGCTTGCATGATTTCCTTCAGCCACCAGTTGCGTTTCTTTTAATTGAAAATGTCCCTGATTGCAACTCTGCTTTTTGCTTAAAACGACGCCCTCATTTCTGCTTTGTCCTATAGCATTTCAACCTCCATTTGCCAACTGTCTCTTGGCTATTCCCTCACTCCTCATTTAATTTTTGCTGATTTAATTCTCCTGTGCGTGCTTCTCTTCAAACCGTGCCACCTGTTGCCTTAGTAATGCTACTCTCTTGTGCGTGACTATTGTGTGCATTTTTATTTCAACTTTTCATTTAATTCCTCTACAGCTTCATGGTCACGCCTCTCTCTATGTGTCATCGTTCGGTGCTTTCATTTCTCTTGCTTGTTGTTATTTTTTTTCTTCTTCCTCCGTGAAAGCAAATAGACATTAATTTTTAGAAAATGATCCATATGTCACGCTTTCGACTCACTTTAATTTCTTTGCTTCCAAACTGTACCTAAAATCAAATATGAATTAAAATGAGTATTTTAATCATTTTTGTATCAATAATCGCTAAGTAAAAATAATTAAAAATATCAACAATTAAGCACAAATCACCATGCATTGCAACCAAAAGCTTCACAACTAGGAATGAATCCAAGCTACCCATGGTGGAAGTCGGCGGTGAAAATGGAAAAGAAAACTTGTGCAAAGATTATCCCCAAGGAACCCCGAAGGGAACCGTAGGTGGTTAGGTCGTGAGTGTTCCCTTTTTCTTCTCTCTTCTCTCGTATATCTATTGTTGAATGAATGATCTCCATCTCTTTTTCTGAATGCTCGATCCCTAGCCGATGGAATATTGATGTCTATACATGTCGACACTCTCCACTCGTCCAAAAATAGGTTTCTTCTCAAAACGGGTTGCTCGGTCGGGTATGCATAATATGATAATTTTTTAATTTTAGTCCGAGTGCTCGACTGTTCACCGCAGCGAAATAATTAATTTACGCTGCGACGAGTTTTTCCTTCATGGCACGCCATGGCAGGATAATTAATTTTTGTCGCGGCGAATCACTGTCATCTCATGGCTTCTATTTCTTTGTTCCACACTGGTTATACTCTTCTTCAGTTGGATCTACTCCCCTTAATACCTGCAATGAAAAGTAATAATTTGTAATATCAATTGTCCTACAATTTAAGGGAGTGCAATTGTTAATTAATTATGACAATTTGACCCTCAAATCACATTAATTCAAAACAAGAACTCTTGGATCAAATTAAGCATAATATCAAACAAAAGGAATCAAAATGTATAACAAAAGCCATGAAAATGTCAACAAATAATACAGCAAACTTGGGTTCAATCACATTCTTAGATAATAAAGTATTAGCAAGTTGACCTAACTGTACCTCCAATTTGTGGACGGATGAAGCGTGGTTCTTCGTAGTCTAGTCAAACTTTGCCTCCATTCTCTTCTAACTCTCTTCTTGTCTTCTTTGACCTTCCTCTTGGTTTGAGAACTTTGAACCCAATACGACCATTAACTTGTCCATTTTTCTCTCCAAAGGCTTAAGTTGGTCTTATTGAAATTCGAGAGGTTTTTGTATTCTCAATTGGCTACCAGCATTGTTAGTATTCCATGAAAATTTTTAGTGGTTTTTCCACCCAGGATTATGTAAGTGTTAGACTATAGATTGTTACCTCTTTATGGCTGACCCAATTAATTTACTTATTTTATACCATTGGCTCTCAGCAAGAAGCATTCAGCTGTACCATGGTTGTCCTAGCCACATAACTTATATTGTAATTGCATGGCCTTGACTGTGGATGAAGAAGCTCCTTGTATGGTACTCAATTGCTTGGTTAGGGCAGTAACCTGTGCTTGCAAGGCTATCATCGAGTCAATTGGAATCATCCCTTTTTTCTCCTTGGACCCTTGTTTACTCCTTTCATTTGACCACATACAACTGTGGCTCGCCAACTCTTCCAAAAAGTCATGAGCTACATTAATAGTTTTCCCCATCAAACACCCTCCTGTAGCTACATCTATGGTTCTCCTTGTGCTTATATTCACACCATTAAAGAATTTTTGCAAAAGAAACTCCCTCGGAAGGTTGTGGTAGGGGCAAATACTTTGTAATTCCTTAAATCTTTCTTAAGCTTCATACAATGACTCCCCTTCACTTTGTTGAAAGTTTGTGATCTCCCTGATGATTCTTGTTGTCTTAGTTAAAGGGAAGTACTTAGCTAGGAAAACTTAGGCTAGTTGCTCCCAAGTAGTGATTTGCCTTGAATTGAGTTAGTTATGCCATGCCTTTGCCCGATCCCTCAAGGTAAAAGAAAACAATCTTAACCTCACATCACGGTTAGACATCCCATTAAACCTGAAGGTGTCACAGTTCCCTAAGAAGTTAGCAAGATGGACATTGGGATCTTTGTTTGACAACCCATAAAATTATGCACTGCTCTGCAGTATGTTCAAGAGTGCCAGTTTGATCTCAAAGTTATTAGCTTGAACAACGAGCTTTGCAACTCCTTGAGGACTGAAACCTAGCCTCATAAAGTCCATAATGTCCTCTCCGCTCCTCTTGCTCTCCTTCTTCTGCTATATTCCTTTATATTATGTCTTGATATCTAGCTCTTCTTGTGTCTCTTTTCGTTCCTTGTAATGTTTGAAAACTCTTCTTTGCTAAACTCATTAGACCTTCTCATGCTCCTTATGTTCATGCACCTACAAATACGTAAGGAAGAGTGTCAAACAATCTTAAACCAGAGTCACCCAAACTAAACAAGATGCTAAACAAAACAATTCCTAACAAAGTTGCTAAAAACTTATTGAATGGAAAAACCAAAAACTATTTTTTTACCTAAAAATCGCAAGTATACGGGTTATAACTTGTAGCAAAAAATAGATATCATCCCACAGAGATTATGCTTAGGCACCATTTAATTTAGGTTGTGCTTTGTTTAAGAATAAAATTCAAATAATAAGCTGAAAAATAAACTAAATCAAACATACTAGCAATGAACAAATTATGTAACAAAAAGGCAGAAACTTTGGTTTCAAGATAACAAAACATAATTAAACTAAGTAGTCATATAGGTCACAATGGAAATTTGTTAAGAGAGTTAATCAAGTTATGAAGAGGGGATTTTACAAATCATTATTGCTAATCTAGCCAATTATGTGCTTATGGTGTGTTAGTTCTAGACGGTCGTAGGGTTGATTATTCTCTCGAGTTATAACCATTAAACCCCAAATTGTAAACCCTAATAAAATTATGGAACTTATAATCTCTCAATTAACAAATTACCAACAATTATAATTATTTCTAAAGCTCTCTAATAAACAATCAGGTCTCGCACAAGATCTCTCTCCATAAAATTACTGACTAGATTGATTATGTGGTTAATTAGATCGCCCAACTCTTATTATTCTGATCTAATCATTTTTATCTGTCTCACCCTCTCGATTTGTTTCTGAAACATGAAAATACGATAATCAATCACAACACCTAGACCAATAAACACAAAATAACTAAATCAACATTAACTTAAAGTAAAATTCCGAAGAAGAGTTTAGAACATTATCACAACCCGAAATCCCTTCCCATACAATCCATCTCAACTTTTATACATTTAAAAGAAAATGAAGAGAAAACCAAACTTAGGTTGGACAAATCAGGAAGGTAGTGGCATCGATATGCCACCTAATCCAAGTAGTAGCAGCATTAGGATCCATTTCTTCTTCCTCCTGCTTCCTCTTCTTCTTCACTCTCTCCTTTCTCTCTCTTTTTAGGGTTTTCAAATGGAAGTTGATGGTAAAGCTTCTTTATAGGGTTATATCATAATTTTTTTATAGTATTTTCTAATTAAGGTAACCCTAGTGTCTTTCTATAGATTGGAATGTCTGAAATGTCCCTCGAAAACTCAAATTTGGAAGCAAACCCGTGTTTGTCTACGCGCAAGCCCCGATCATAGCCCTTAGTAGCGCGATCATGGCCAGCTTGTTTGCTCTCTATCACAATCGTGGAAAAGTCCCCACGATTATGTCCCTATCCTCAAGCTTTTGTCACGATTGTAGTATATTTGCCACGATTATGGCCCTGGGTTAGTGCCTGGGTCTTCTCCGAATATCCTCCGAATACCCTAAAACACTCACAAACTCATCACAACAACTCATATGTATAAAATTAAGGCTCAAATATTTGTTCTCACCCAAAAACACTTAAAACACAAATATTTATGAACTAACACAATTCTTAACCTTAACACGCACCTAAAAATCAAATTAACCACTAAACATACACTAAACTACCTACAAAAATACAATGTAATCTACACCTATATCAAGGTAATTATATTGATTGATTTATTATGATTCAATTATGTGTTTTATTCTTGATCTAATATATCTAAAATATTAGTGTACGATTTGGAATATGATTGAGATTGAGAAATCATCTTTTGTGAATAGATCTGCCATAATTGGAAGGAGTTTCATTCAAACTGACTAATATAAATCCTTTGGATTAGGGTCAAACCTAAGAGAGAAACTCATAAATTGATAAAGCAATCTTAGGGTTTTAACTTAAAAGATTTTTGTTATTCAATTGATTGATTAATTGTTAATATTCTTGAGAGAGTTATTAACATAAGACAGGAATTTCCATGGTCCAATAATCAATAATAAATTGCATAATAAAAGGTTAATAATTCTAGGATTCTTAAGGGGATTTATCACCCAGAAACTACTAATTGATATTGAATTTTCTTCATATTTTACTTGTCCTAAGTTTAAAATTGTTTAATATTAATTTTACCTTAGTTCTTTAGTTTTATTTTTAACTAAAAACCAAAAATATGATTCTTAGGTTAGATAATAGAAAAAGGGTAACTACTAGTAATTATTCTCCTCATGAGATTGAACCGTAGTTGCCTGTGCTAGCTACAATTATATTGTGAACTTGCAGTAAATTTAAATATTGGTACGGAAAATTAACCAATCATGTTTTCGGTGCCATTGCCAGGGATAGTAATATTAGGAACACCCAGATTTTATTACTCTAGCCATTGCTATTTTGTTCTTTTTTTAAGTTACTTCATTTTATTTGATTAATTTTTTAAATTTTCCTTTTTCTTATATATTTTAACTTTTGGTTAGTTTATAATCGAGAGTAATACTAAGAGCTTAATTGACGTAGATCTAGAAATCAAGCGAACAACTTGTAGAAATCTTTGTAGAACACAACTAAGCGATTCAGACTAGATCATCAAGTAGAGGAGTTGAACAGTCAACTAGACACTGAAGAATCAAACAACATGGTAGATAAACTAGGGACCATGGTTGACTATGCTAGAATGAACTTGACTGGAGTAGATTCCAGCGTTGTTAGACCGATTATTAGTGCCAACAACTTTGAAATAAAGCCTAGTATCATCTACATGGTACAATAGTCAAATTGTAATTTTTTATCTTACATTTGTGATTAATTAGGTTGTTAGTTTATTTTCTATTTTTATCTTATTTTATTTACTTGTTTATTTATTTAGTTATTTATGCTAATTTGGTATTGATTTGTTTATCTATTTAAATGTTTTAGTTTACATTTTTATTTCATTTTCATGTTTAATTATTTAATGAGCATAATGCATTTTAAGTGTGGGGAAAAAGGCATTCCTGCAAATTTGTGATAAATGCCTCACATTGATTTTATGTTTTAGGCATAATGACAAGACCACTATGTAAGAAGGAAGTTTTAGGCAAGCGATAACAAAGAGAGGGATAGTCTAGAGACTCAAGAGACACTCATTTAGTGCGTCAACCTAAGCGACCTCTGAGGCTACTCTTCAATGTAGCAACATGTGAAGAGTAATATCAGTGCTTAAAGGAAAAGATGTTCATCACGGTATGCCATAGAGAATGGGATGGACTGGAGTAGGTTGGATTGAACAAGTTATGTTGGATCCCGTTTTCGGAACCCAACTACTTAATCCGAAACCATCATACTGGCACCTGAATCCGCATTAGGAATGTAACATCCCGGTTCCAGCGGAAAGGGTACAATGGGAATATTGAGAGATCAATGAGGGTTAGCAATGTAATTGTATATGCATATAGTATGTGGCATAATTGTATTGTGAAAAATGATATTGTGC
>JAOTAZ010100257.1:0-10707 GCA_025629785.1 Erythroxylum oxycarpum
TTTTATTAATAATAAATATTTTCATTACAAAACTGTAACTGAAGAAGATAAAGTTACATATAAATACACTTGCTTTCCAAGGCACTATATTTACATAACTCCAACAAGTTTGACTTTCGTATCATCTTAGTTTGAACTCTGCTTCGTCTTAGTTCGTTTCTTCTTAGATCGCTTCGTCTTAGTTTTGTATTGCCTTAGTTTTGCTTCGTCTTATTTTTGTATCATCTTAGTTTTGCTTCGTCTTACTTTTGCTTCATAGCAGTTCACTTCATCTTAGTTCGCTTCGTCTTAGTTCACTTCGTTTTAGTTCTGCTTCGTCTCAGTTTTGCTTCGTCTTAGTTTGACTATCTCAGTTTGTATCGTCTTAATTTGTAACGTCATTTTCTGTTTCATTTTTTATCCTTTTATAAGTTGAGTCTCACTTTGAGGTCTTCATGAAACTTGTAGATCTCGAAGTCCCTTTTCAAATCGTCTAAACATGAAATAAATCCGACATCTGTAACAAAAGTTATGGCAATTGCACGAAGGTAGGTACAGTATGAGTAAGGACATAAACATGTTGGATTCTTTTGGCCATAACTTCTTCACCTGACCTCCAAACGAAGCGATTTTTGAAGTGATATATTCCTAACACGTTTTTCTATCTTTTCCATTAAAATTGACAACCTTTGGTGTCAAATTTCAAAAGATTGATACAAAGGAATTGAGGGCTGATTGGAAATGACCCCCCACTAGGAAACCCGCTCACGCTTTTTAACTTCGAATCGGATAGTTAGGCCTAGAAAACAGGGCTCAACATCTTGTGGTATCAGAGCTTAGGTTTTTCCTAGGCTTAGAGTTCATGGTATGACAAATTGTTATGCTATGTGCTTAATTGATTGCATTGTTCAATTGATTGATTGCATTAAGTGACATGCATATCATGGATACATGTAGGAAACAGGATTAAGATCAAAAGTCAACTAATCCTTAGTGTTTCTATTGAAGGAGTGAAATGCCACCTCGTAGAAGGACACGAGGAGTTATGCAAGGATCAGCTGCACCTGACCCTTAACCAAGAGAGGAGAGCACGGATGAGTCTAGAGCCCTAGGTGA
The DNA here is from genome assembly GCA_025629785.1 of Erythroxylum oxycarpum. Taxonomy (NCBI): domain Eukaryota; kingdom Viridiplantae; phylum Streptophyta; class Magnoliopsida; order Malpighiales; family Erythroxylaceae; genus Erythroxylum; species Erythroxylum oxycarpum. The sequence goes on from JAOTAZ010100257.1 coordinate 1,096, forward strand.
TGATGAGGCTTCTCTAGGGCACAGTAGTAGGCCCTCTAGATCACAGACGTAGGAGTCTTCTATTTTGCAGGAACAAGTGCATCCATTGGATTCGAGAATGTTCCAAGCTTTTACTCAGGCATTTGTCCAGGTTATGGGTCAGATGCCATAGACTTCTACTCTGGACCCAGCTAAGAAGGGGAAACAATTTGAGAAGTTGAGGAAGTATGGGGCAATAGAATTCAATGGGAGAATAGATCCAGAAGAAGCTGAGACTTGGTTGAGAAAGACTGAGCGGATACTGGATCAAATGGAATGTGAGGATGATGAGAAGGTGGTGTATGTTGCTAGCTTGCTTCAGGGTGATGCTTTACGTTGGTGGGAGAGTGTGCCAGGGAGCTAGATGAGACCGTCAGTGCTAGCATGGAAGGACTTCTTAACAGTGTATAAGAAGAAGTGCATGTCTGAGGTATACATTCAACAGAAGTAGAGAGAGTTTCTAAGTCTTACCCAAAGTGAGATGACAGTGAGCGAGTATAAGCGTCGGTTTACACAGCTATCCCGGTATGCGGCTGAGATGATGATGAGTGAGGTGGCTAATTATTGCAAGTTTAAATCGAGTTTGCATCTAGCCATCAGAGAGAAGGTGGTGATACAGAATTTTTGTGACTTTCAATAGCTAGTTGAAGCAGCACTGAGGGTTGAAAACATAGAGAATATAAAGAGTGTTGTGAACAAAAAGAGAAAGGGGAGAGAATAGTTCAAGAGGGAAGGTGGTACTCCTATGCCTAAAAGGAGTGTCAGGACCTTTCCTGGGCAGTCTGAAGAGCGGAACAATGGGGCCAATAGGCCCAAATCTATGAGTACTCCTACTTATTCCCATCAAGCCTCTACGATGGGAAGCAACAGAAAGGGATAGGGAAATGCATCATCCGTCCCTGGATGTGATCACTACGGGAAACTCCATAGTGGGGAGTGCTACAAATTGATAGAAGCTTGCTTCAACTGTGGAAAAAAAGGGCACATGGTTAGTGAGTGCCCTCAGCCTGTAGGACAGGAGAAAACTCAGATGCAAGCTTCAAAGAGAACTGAGCCAGTGGGACACAGAATAGTAACAGAAGTGGGCAGTAAAAGTTTTGACACAACCAGAAAAGTGAATCCTCCAAGGAGACCGAGGGGACAAGCAATAGCTAGAGAGTTTGTAATGACTCGGGAGGACGTAGAGACCACTCCAGAAGTTGTGACTGGTATGATGAAATTATTTGATGATGATGTGATTATTTTGATTGATCTGGTTTTTACCCACTCTTTTGTTTCATCGAGTAGAACTATGTTTGGTAAGGATTTGAGCCATTGGATACTCCTTTGATGGTGAATACTCCAATCGGCTAGTGTATTATGATTAGTCAAGTTCATAAAGACTGTGAGATGCATATTAGTGGGGAACACCTAGTGGTGGATTTAATGCCATTGAAGATGGGAGGATTAGATGTGATTTTGGGTATGGATGCCTTAGAGAAGTATAATGTCAACTTAGATTGCAAACATAGAACAATGGAGTTTGAGTTGGATGATGGAAGAAAGGTGATGTTGATAGGAGACAGGAAATTTAGCCCATCGAGAATTGTTTCAGCTTTGAGAGCAAAGAAAATGATGAGGAAAGGGTGTGAGGCCTTTTTGGCCTATATGGTAGACATATGGGCAGATAGAGGGAAGTTAGAAGATATGCCAGTAGTCAAGGAATTTCCAGATGTCTTTCCCGAGGAGTTACCAGGATTACCGCCACCTAGGGAAATTGAATTTCCCATTGAGCTTCTTCCAGGCACAACGCCAATTTTGATTCCGCCTTATAAGATTGCTCCAGTGCAATTGAAGGTGCTTAAAGAGCAATTCGAAGATTTGTTGGAGAAAAGTTATATTAGGCTAGGCGCCAGTTTTTTTTGTGAAGAAAAAGGATGGATCCTCGAGAATGTGTGTGGATTATAAGAAGCTTAACCATATCATTATTAAGAACAGATATCCGCTCCCACGCATAGATGATTTGTTTGATTAGTTACATGGGGTGAGAGTCTTTTCTAAGATAGACTTGAGATCGGGTTATCACCAATTGAGGATAAAGGAGTTCAATGTGTCAAAGACCGCTTTTAGAACACCATATGGCCACTTTGAGTTCTTGGTCATGTCTTTTGGGTTAACGAATGCACCTGCAGCTTTCATGTACTTGATGAATCGAGTCTGTAAGTTCTTCTTACACCGATTTATCATTACCTTCATTGATGATATATTGATTTATTATAAGAGTGATACGGAGCATAGGGAACATTTGACGACTATGCTAGAGACTTTAAGGAAGAATAAGTTGTATGCCAAATTCGACAAATGCGAATTCTGGCTAAAGGAAGTAGTGTTTCTTTGGCATGTGATTTTAGAGTATGGGGTACATGTAGATCCGAGAAAGATAGAAGCTGTTGTAAAATGGGAAGCACCGAAGAATATTGCAGAAGTGAGGAGTTTCTTGGGCTTAGCTGGGTATTATAGAAGGTTTATGGAGGGCTTTTCCATAATAGCAGCTTCACTTACCAAATTGACAAGAAAGAACCAGAAGTTTGACTGGATAAATGAATGCCAGAAAAGCTTTGAGGAGCTTAAGTATCGATTGACGAGTGCACCGATTTTGACTTTTTCTTTGGGTGATCATGGATACACAGTGTAGAGTGATGCCTCGAGGAAAGGATTATGTTGTGTGTTGATGCAAGGAGATAAGGTGATTGCTTATGCTTCTAGGCAATTGAAATCTTATGAGATGAACTATCTGACGCATGACTTGGAATTAGAGCCATAATTTTTACATTAAAAATTTGGAGATACTATTTATATGGAGTCACTACTAGGGTGTTTACAGACTATAAGAGTCTTAAGTATCTGATGAGCCAAAAGGAATTGAACTTGAGATAGAGAAGATGGTTAGAGCTACTAAAAGATTATGATTTAATGATTGATTATCACCCGAGGAAAGCTAATGTAGTAATGGATGCACTGAGTAGAAAATTGACTATGGCACATGTAGAGACAGTGTATATTCCTCTGTTGAAGGAATTAGACAAACTCAGAGTAACATTGACATAAGCTGAATCGGATTGTATATTAGCTAACTTTAGAGTAAGGTCAGTATTGATTGAAAAGATTAAGGAATTGAAAAAACAGGATCAGTACTTGAGCAGGCGCAAAGAAGAGATAAAAAGTGGTAAACTTTCTGAGATAGAGGTACGGGAAGATGGATTGATGGTGGTAGGAAACAGACTATGTTTTTCGGACATGTTAGAGTTAAAGGATGAAATTTTAGATGAGGCACATAATGCACCTTATACGATGCACCCAGGAAGTACAACAATGTATAGAGACTTGAAGGAGCATTTCTGGTGGAAAAGGATGAAGAAGGAAGTTGCAGAATATGCTAAAAGATTCTTAGTGGGCCAGTAAGTCAAGGCTGAGCACCAAGCACCTTTGGGTAAGCTTAAACCTTTGTCGATTCCAAAATAGAAATGGGAGAAAATTTCAATGGATTTCTTGATGGAATTGCCAAGAACCAGTAGGAAGCATAATGCAATATGGGTGATTGTGGCTAAGCTAACCAAATCTGCTCATTTCTTACCGATTAAACAGACAGATCCTTTAAATGCTTTGGCTAAGAAATACCTAGATGAGATAATCAGACTTTATGGGATTCCAAGTTCGATAGTTTCTGATAGATATCCAAGGTTTACTTCTAGGTTCTGGGAAAGTTTACAAGAAGCATTGGGAACTAAGTTACATTTTAGTACAACTTTCCACCCACATACTGATGGACAATCAAAGAGAATAATACAAACTCTGGAGGTGATGTTAAGAGCTTGTGTTATTAATTTTAAAAGCTCAAGGGATGATCATTTGCCTTTAATCGAATTTGCTTATAATAATTTGTACCACTCAGGAATTTAGATGACACCTTATGAAGCTTTGTATGGTTGAAGGTGCAGAACTCTTATTTGCTGGAATGAGGAAGGTGAAAGGAGACTAGTAGGACATGAGACGACACAGGTTACAGTCGATAAGATTAATTTGGTAAAACAAAGACTTAAAGCAGCTCAAGATAGGATGAAGAGCTACACAGATGTACATAGAAGGGAGATGGAAGTTGAGGTTGGACACAAAGTGTTTCTTAAAGCTTCACCATGGAATGGAGTCTTGAGATTTGGTAAGAAGGGGAAGCTTAGTCCAAGATACATAGGCCCTTATGAGATCATTGAGAAGATTGGGCCCTTAGCCTACAAGTTAGCTTTGCCAGCAAAATTGTCTAAGATTCACAATGCCTTTCATGTATCGACCAGATCCTTCACATATAGTTTAACCTTCAGAGGTCCAGTTAAAGGAGGATTTGACTTATGAGGAGCAATCAATGGAAATCCTAGATACAAAGGAAAAGGTTTTGATGAATAAGACTGTAACGCTAGTTAAAGTCTTATGGAAGAACCATTCGACAGAGAAGGCACCATCCGAGCCTTTGGAAGCAATGAAGGAGAAGTATCCACACCGCTTCAATGACCCAGGTAAGAATTTCGAGGATGAAATTCTTTTAGGGGAGGAGAGTTGTTGGATCTTAATTTGTTTTACTTCTTACTTATTATTTGCTTAATGGTTTATTTATGTTTGTTTGTTAGTTTGATTATTATTTTTGGGTCATTAATTCAGTAGGCATGAATAAAGATTGGAATTTTAGTTGGAAAGTTTGGGACTTAGTTAGATTTAATGTGGAGTTAGTGGATTAAAGGTGTAGAGCTATAAAAGACAAAAGAAGGGCAAAATTGGGAGAACAAGACTAAGATGGGGCATAATTGGAAGAAAGAAGCTAAATTGTGTCTTAAAATTAGAAGAGGGAAGGAAGTTGTTGTGGAAACCAAGAGAAGAGAGCATTGAAAAACGTGAAATAGAGAGAAGAAGGAGAAAAACGTGGGAAGCTTGGAAGGAAGAAGAGAAAGAAGATAAATCTTCTTATCAAGGTAAGTTTATCTTCTTCTTCTCACTTTGTTAGAGAAAGAACTGGAGAGAGAAAGTGTTTTGTGTAGAGAATGAGTGTTGGATTAGAAGAAGATGATTTAAAGAACCCATTTGATTTTTAGGGTTTCTAAGCTAGGTTTCAGGTTTTCTAACCTATTTGGACTATGGACAGGTTAAGTTGAGCTTGATTTGGGTTAATTCCATTTTTTTTGAGATTATGGAAACTTGGGGGATTTCCATTTGAATTGGGATTAAATGAGAATTTTAGTTGTGTTAGGAAATCAAGAACAACCTACCCAAAAGCAAGAGGAAGGGCACAATTGAACTTGAAATTTCAAGATTATAAGGTGGGTAAAATATTTGTAGTTATTATGTAATGGGCAAAATGCCTTTTGTGTGTATTGTATGTTAAAATGACTTGTTAAAATGTTGTGATTATATAAAAAATGTAGGATGATTCATTATAATATCATGCCATAAAAGGTTATGACCATGTTATACCTTGAAAAAGGTTATGACAGTTTGAATTGAATTATGAGCATGATTATGCTATGCCTTGTATCATGGCATTTTGATAAAATGGAAAGAAGAAAAAGCATGAGAATATGAAATTTGTGATTGATTAAATTAAGCAAAAATTTGTTTGTGGATGGGTAAGAGAGTAACGTTTCGTTAGTCACGTGTTCGTTGGCATATAGCCTTCTCCTGGCTGCCCATTTGAGGCCACGAGATCCTGAGAAATTGGACTTGTTTTTTTCACGATTTAAGCGTTACGTTTTGATGATTAATTACACTTGACATATTTTATGTAATAATATGTGGAACTATGAGTTGTAATCTTGAATTGTGAATGATTGAATTGCTAGCCCAATGAGATTTAAATGTATATGAATATATGAATCTTTATATATATGTATGTTTGATTGTGTGGCTCATCGACAATGGCTATATATATATTAGCCACTAAGCTGTGCAGCTTAACCAAATATTTTTCCCACTATTTAACTACAGGTCAAAAAGATCAATGAACCTTTCAAGGCATTTGGATACTCCGAGCTAGCTAGGCATCTTTTGTTTTATGTTAGTAACATTCGGCTAGCTTTATAAGCATATCAAACATTGAGCATCCATCTGTATTTGTATTAAGCTACTGATGAGCGTGTTGATATGTAATTAAAGCTAAGCTCAAAGTGTGTTTGCTTTTGTTATTGAAATCTGATTTCTTTTGCTTATGATTTTTCAAGTTTTATATTGCATTTCATATTTCAGGTCTATTATAGGAGTAAAATTTGTGTTCTATCTTCTGGGAAATTCTGGAATAATCTAGTTTGGTTTAGACAAAGTTATCTTCGAGAAAGTGATGGCTAAACTTGATAGCATTCCAGCGGCGTATCATTTTAGTTTGAAAGACGTATCGTCTTAGTTTCAATCGTCTTAGTTTGGAAGACGTATCGTTTTAGTTTAGAAGATGTATCGTCTTAGTTTCTATTGTCTCTATTTGGAAGACATATCGTCTTAGTTTCTATGGTCTTAGTTTGCTAAGACCATTGTCTTAGTTCGTATCTTCTTAGTTTGCTAAGACTATCGTCTTAGTTCGCTTCATCCCAGTATGTATCGTCTTAGTGTGTAATGTCATCTTCTGCTCCATTTTGATCCTTTTAGAAGCCGAGTCTCGCTTCGAGTTCTTCATGAATGTTGTGGATCTTGAAGTTGCCTTTCAAACGTCTAAACATAAAATCAATCTGACCTCTGTAGAAAAAGTTATGGCATTTGCGCTAAGACTGATACAATATGAGTCATGACATGAACCTATTGGATTTGTTTGACCATAGCTTTTTCGTCCGACCTCCCATTGAGACGATTCTTGAAGCGATAGATTCCTAACATGTTTTCTACCTTTCATAAAAGTTTATGGCCTTTGGTGTTCAATTCAAAAGATTGATAGAAAGGAAGTGAGGGTTCATTGAAATGACCCCACAAGGAAACCCGCTTATGCTTTTTGACTCCAAATAGGATAGTTGGGCTTCGGAAATGAGGCCCAACACTAATTGTCTCACTTGACCTTCTAAAATGTTTCCTAATAACTCGATTTTTAACATGATAAGCAATAATATGTAACAAAATTGCTACTTGTTCATCAATAAGCATGTTTTTTGTTGACTTTAATCCTCTTGTACTTTCTAGTATTTAACATAATTTAAAAAATGCCTGCCTATTCATCCTAACCATTGAAATACATGACTCATCATTGTCATGCACAATTCGCCTCACACAATCTCGATTTGCTTAAAAATTTAGAAAATAACTTCTAACCCTTGGCCTATAACTATATAAAGAAGCCTCTTATGCCAACAAACTCAATAACACACTAACAAAATTGCACAACTACAACCATACAGTTTAGACACCACAATCCTTTTTATGCTTTCAGCATTTCTACGTAAACTCAAACTTAAACAAGCCATGACTGCTAGAAAAAAAATCTAATGTATTTACACAAATTTGTTCAAACAATGTACAATGTAAGAGATGTATGTACTATGTCAAGAATAAACAGAAGCTACAGTTCATTGATTTCAAGAAAAGCAACAAGCTAAAATCACATTAGTCAGTTTAAAAGTTGTCTTCATTTTAGGACAAAAATTGTTGGAGAAAGTAGATATATCAGGTTTCCTACATCATGTTTTAGGCATATATATACACATCCAAAATTTATGGATAAATCTATAAGCTTGAAGAGAGCTTCTTTTATTAGAAAAGGATATGATTGAGCCTAAACCAAGTTTCATCAATCAAAAAGCCATGAACGAACTCACTTCCACTTTCTATTTGGGTCTATCAATTTAAGATACAGAGAACGCTTTGTTCATCTGTAACTTGAAACTTAGCAATTGTGTCAAGAGTTTAGAGAAGTCCTTGTGGAAATTCTGTAGCAAGTTTTGCTACTTTTTTACACTTTGCATGAGAGAATAATTCCTAAAAAATTTGAAAAACCTGGTAAAGACAACAAACATGAAGATTATGAGTCAACAAAGGTGAAGATATTATAACAAAAACAGAATAGTTCCTCTCTGGTTTTTTGCTATTAATATGTAACCAGTTCTATTATGTAGTATTATAGATATAGTAAGGTGCATTGTTCAAGGTTTTTAGACAAGCATTAGAATGCATAAGAGTGTTTGAATTTTTATTTCTTATATGATAAATGAGAAGAGAATAAGAGTTTGAAGTGTTAATATTGACATTTGAGTTATGTTTGACTCATGATTATATATGTTGAATGGGTTGATTGAAGGTGAATAGGTGTTAGGAACTTTGTTTTACTACTGCCTATAGGAAGTTCGACTAGAGTTGACTTTGAATCTCTAATGTCACTCTCATATCATACTCCTTTCATTTCTCACTCTTTGTCAAAGTTTTCATGACTCACAAACTGTCGTAAGCCCATTACTGCCACAAAGTCGTTAAACCTTTATTAACGGTAAGCTACTGGTTATGTTCTATTATTCTTTGTTCAACAACTATTCTTCCTTTTTTAGTGATAACATTGGTTGTTTTGATTTGATGGAAATGTTCATTCTTACAATGTTTTTGCGTATTGTTACATTTGTTTTTAAGTTGCATGTGTTGTATGAATTTGGGGAGAACAAGAAATTAAAGGATTTTACAAAAGAAACAAAAAGCATAATGGAGCTGAAATTAAAACCATTGAAGCATAATTAACGTAACATTATAGATCATATAAGTAGCTGATATTCTAGAGTTTTTAAGTGATGAAGTTGGTGCCTATTAAAATTTTAGCACTATTGTAAACAAAACCACGTACCTTAGTGTTTGTTTCAATTCAAACTTAGTATATGAACTTGTATTGATTAATTGAGAAGTAGTAACATGTATATTCACGTATAATTATAGATAATTTGAGGCATAATAAACATTTAAGGTAGTATATAGGCTGGAAATCCGTGATGAAACTCCTAGTGATGTCAATAGTTTGGGTCATGCTCGGGCTGCTCCCAACCCTGCTTAGCCCAACCATAGGCTAACCAGCTTGTGGCCCACCTATATTTTTTAAACGAGAAAAAACCGACGTTGTTTTTGACAAAATGATGTTATTTTTGAAGTTACGGTCGGGCCACGGTCCGATCCACCATCGGCCTGTGGCTCGATTAGGCCAACCAATTTTGGCTTGTGATCCTGTCAACTTGGGACGAAATCAGGCCAAGTCGGGCGGGCCAAGCCAAAATTAACATCCTTAGTATCTCCGATGAGGCTTATTGATGAAATATTGCCCAAGTCTAGGAGTCACATTGAAAAGTCCCTTTTTTAATTCACTGGTGTAAATAACTGTTGGACCCCGTTTCCGGAGCTCAACATCCGGAGTCCTGAACCTTATGCTTGAAACCCTAAAGGGTCATTTGTTGTCATTCCACAATGGAGGTGAGCGTACATTAATCAAATATCAAAATCACAACTTGACTTCTGCAAAGAAATTGTAACTCTAAGCCCCTGATTTTCTTTGAAGCAAGAATCACCTCAATCGGAGTTCTACAACTCAAGATATGCTTAAAAAGCCTAAGTGTGCTCATACCCCAAACA
>JAOTAZ010100278.1:0-10706 GCA_025629785.1 Erythroxylum oxycarpum
TGTGATTGGATATGATTGTGGATTCCGGACAGAAGGTCCGATGTATTGGAAGCTATGACATAGAAGTGTTACTTGTTCGTGAATCTGTGAATTACTTGTTTGTGATGTGAAATGTGGATTCATTGCAATTCAATTGCTGCTTAATTGTGTCATATGCATTGCATACATCAACGCATGATCAGATAATAACAGTTTTGACCGAAGCAGCCACCGAGATCTAAAAGGTCAACGTATTTAGGCCTCGAGCCTATAGTGATTTCAGAGCCTTAGGCTCAACGAGTAATGCACCCATATTGGGACAGTTTAGGCACTCGGTCATAACACCGAAATAAATGGGAAAAGTGTCACATATGCCTTATGTATTTGATTGTATAATTTTGATTGGGTGAAAGGCAAAAATGCCTCATCTAATTGGTAAATGCATTTTTGGATATGAATATGATTGTTAATTTTCAGACAACGGTCCGATGACATATATGATTGTTACACGTGTGTTTGAATATAAATGAACCTGTGACATGCTCCACTTCAAAGTGGAATGCCGGACTAAAGTCTAATAATATTAGAAGTGATTAAAAGGGAAAGATAATTGTAAGTAATGCATCTCATTTCATGAATGCATGAAATATAATGGGAGTTGTGACCAGAGTAGCCACCGATCAAAGCTTAAAGCTCAACGATTAATCAGCCCTACATGGGACAGTTCTTAGGGCTCATTAATCGTTGGGACAGTTCTTAGAGCTACAAGCTCAACGATTAATGAGCCCTACGTGGGACAGTTCTTAGAGCTACAAGCTCAACGATTTATGAGCCCTACATGGGACAGTTCTTAGAGCTACAAGCTCAACGATTAATGAGCCCTACATAGACAGTTCTTAGAGCTACAAGCTCAACGATTTATGAGCCCTACATGGGACAGTTATCAATGAGCCCTATATGGGACAGTTCAGGCACTCGGTCACAACAAAGTAACAATTAGAGAGTGAATCTCATATGCACCGCATATGCATGACATAAATGATTAAATGATAGTGAATGGGAAATAACTAATCAAGTATATGTGATTTAATATGGTTGTTATTGGCATGATACGAATTTGTGAAATATTGTGATATAGGAAATAAAGTGAGATTGGTTCAGTGATTTGAATGTGATCTGATACATGTGCGATATTGGAAAAATGTGAAATGAAATGTGATTTATGAAATATATGTCTTAGGTGATATGTGATGAGTGAGCCATCGATGATGGTCACTCATTGAGTTCGCAAAACTCACGTAAAATTTGCAATTATTTTTCCAGGATTAGAAGAATACCCCGTTAAGCCAACGGGAGTATATTTGCGGGAGTCAAGTGACAAATAGAGGTCGCGATCAGTTCGCGTCTGCATTGCATTCCTTCTTTTTGTATTGAAGTGTACTTTTCGTAACTTTTTGTATAATTTTCTACTTCTCAATGACTCAAGTTATTTGAATTTATGAAAGGATCCGAAAGGCTATTGAAAATTGTATTTATTGAAATTGTTTTATGAATGAGTGTGGGCCCAATGTGAGTACCGTTTCCGCATATATGTTTGTGGTTTTAAAATATATGTATATATACCAATTTTCTAATGATTGAGTGATTTAACACACCATCATCGCGGGGTATGGACTCGAATATCACCATCGATGTCGAGTTCAGGTCTTACGGGAGTAGGGTGCTACAATTATGTGGTATCAGAGCCCAGTAGTACAATCTTACATGGGCAGTCTGAAATATGTGTCAAGTGATATGCATATGCATAGTAGTGATGTCATAGTAGACAACAGCGACTGATCTCCCAATATGAGTCTCATGCATGAGCATTTCTTTAAGAGTTGGAGCGGTAAAAGCACTGAGAAAATTGGTGATTTGACAGAATATGAGAAAATAGAGGGGTATGGATATTTTGGACATAAGAAATATATTTGGTCTCGTATGATGGAAAAAGGGTTCACCTCAATGAGGATATGTATCCTTAGAGGTGATATAAGTGAGAATAGGTATGTTGTTGAGAATTGATTGAGGAAAATGAGCATATGAGTAAAAACGGAGACTAAAGTGTATAGATGAAATGAAATGAAATTGTGAAATGATTATGATCATGAAAGCATGAACTTAGAAAAAATTGGTTATGTGAATATTGTGCTAAGAGTTTTAAAATCAGTATAAGGGGATATTAAAAAAATTAGACTGAAAATTCCTAATGATTGCGCATCAGAATTTCTGGATTGGTTGAATTTATATATATGGAAAAAGACATGGTAAATGAATGGATAAACAGATAAAGATTTAGTGTATCTGTATCAGTGAATATCATATTTTGTTGTGTTTTGGGTGATATGTCCTCGAATGTGATATAAATGTGAAGACCCTATCATGGATTGTTTGAGGAAAAATAAAGAGATAAGTAGAAATGATGAGATTAAAGTGTATAAGCCAAGTGATATGACCTTGAAAGGTCAAGTTTGAACTTAAAATGGTTGTGCGAATTATCGATAAAAGAATTATGTTTTGATATGGGAATAAAACTGTATGAAATGAAATTCAATGACAAATGGAAAATGAAATAATGATAGTGATTTATGAAGAGAGTTATCGAGTTTAGGTTGATTCACCTTTGTGAGTTCACCATGATTAGTGAAACAATTGAACTTATGTGAAAAAGAAGATATGTTGCAATAATAGAGGAAGCGATCGGTGACTTATTGAATAAGTGCCAATCATAGTTTCTATAGTTCAAGGTTCATAATGGGATATAAGAGTACTAATAGTGCTCATTTGGGAGGAAATTAAGATTGCAAATGATGTATTATATGTGATGAATTTGAGGAAAGAAGAAGGATATGATTATGGCGTAATTCCCATAATTGAGGATTGGCACAAACGGAAAAGAGTTTTATAGAATCAAACAGTAGTAAAGTCTCCTTAGTAGTATAAGCTACTATTTGGTCTCCGAATGAGATGAAATGATGCTTATTGGTTATATATATATACCAAAGTATAAGTGTCAAAGAAATTGTTTAGTGCCTCACAGAGCCTTAGGATAAAGGATGTTCCGACCATTCGAGTTATGGCATAAAATTGCTTTTATTGAGATATTGAGTATAGCTGAAATTGTTCTTCTTGAGATACAAAGAATGATTGAAACGCAATTTTGGAAACATAGTCGGTTGAGAATTTTGTGAATAGTATCGTACAAGTATGAATGTATAGGTATTTGAATATATTGATGTGACGTAAAGGAAATCAAATGAAAAAAAAAAGAGAAACAGAAGAGACAAGAAGTTCTAAGGGGAAACTGAAAATGACGTGAGCTACTGTCTGTTGAAGTCAACAGTACCCCAATAGAGATGTATGCGATGTAAGCAAATGGTACCAATTGGTAACTATGATCATAGGTGGTAATTTGAAAGTGTTCCAAAGTAAAAAGAGATATATGAATAATTGAGGAAACCGACACTGATGATAAACATATCATTTGGAGATTATGCAGTGTATGATGGAGTTTCACATCAGAAAGTATGATACAATATGTTATAACAGTATAATATGAGTTGATTTTGATAAGTGGTATCAGTGCTATGATCGAAATTGTGTGAAGTCTTGGAGACATTTGATATGCTAAGGCATTCCTGTAATGTATAAGTTGTAGGCATGCACAAATGAATACTATATTGGTAAAGGTAGAGTGTAGTTTAAAACATTGAACAGACAATTATGAAATGAACAGAGTAAATTTAGATATTGGGGTTTCCAAACCTAATGCAATGAAGAGTGAAAAATGTCAAGTAGAATATGGGGTACAATGAAGTTTCACTAATGTATTGAAGTTTTAGATTCAGTTTTACTGGAAAGAGATAAGCAAGTTTAGAAGTTAAAAATTCAAAATGGGGAGTCCCATAATGAATCTGAACATTCGAGTGAAATCGGAAGAACGATATTTGGTGATTGAAATAAGAAGTGTACGTACCCGACAATAGTGATTGAGCAAAGAAAGTGTTAGAAAAGCTTAAGTAACCACCTAAGCTAGACATCTTCGTAGGAATACGCTAAGAGTGTATTTTCGCTCCTACTAAGGATGTAGAACTACGTGGTTACTTGTTTGAATTTCCAACAGTAGGAAATGCTTAAAGCTTATAATTTAGAGTTCATAGGAATATGAGCTTGCTATATAGTTCTGATTGACTATAGGTATAACAATGGTGATCACAATAAGAGATTGTACACTCTTACATTAAATTAAAAAGTGCCTAAATGGTCAAAGACAAGAACTGTTTTGAGATCTTGGTTTGAGATAAGAATAGAGTGACTTATGAAAGATGAATGGGTTAGAAGAGGTGGATCAAAATCGGACAGATGAATGATAGTAAGTAAAGATACGAATTGAGTACTTGAACACTAAAGAACTGTGACAATGAACCTGAAATAAGAGTCAATGAGATATGAAGGACAATTGAGTTAAGTGAAGTAACACTTTTTATAGTGAAATGGACATAAGCGTCATTATGTGAGCACTAAAGTAAAGTGAAGTGTCAAAAAAGAGATGAACTGCTTTTATGAGTATCACCTTGGCAAGGTGTACTCAGAATGGGAGAAAAATGTATCAATGTAGATATATGAATTGGTTTGTATAAAGAACATTTTTATGAGTTTGCGTTACTAGTGAAAGAGGTATTGGATTTATACAATGTGATAAGTGAATAGGTTCAAAAATAATGATCTGATTCATAACATACGAAATAAAATTTGGTGTGTAAGCTGAAATATTCAAGTGAGATAGTTAAGATAGTGAGATAGCCAAATAAGTGACTGAAAGACTTATTGAGTCTGTCTACGGTGATCTTTCAGAAAATGAGTAATTGAGTGATGAAGTGTATGGGAAATGGAAGGATTGATGAAAAATGCTCACTTCTACCATATTGAACAATCGAATGTGAATTTCAAGGGCGAAATTTATTAAGGGGGAGAATTGTAACATCCTGTCCCTATATGAAGGGTTAGAACCTGAAATCTTAGTACATATGTGCTCAAGGAGAGATGAAGGAAAGGTGTTGGTCTTGGTCTTGCTCATGCATCTTATGAGCATATATATCTGCATTAGGATATTAAATGATTGAATATTATTGTGAAATGCCCGAATACATGATCTGATAATGTATGAGTTTGTGTATGACCTTGCGAAAAGGAATGCGTATGTGCATATGTCTTCATTGTTGAGGTTACAATTGATTATTTGTGTTGGTGTGGCATGTTGGAGATTTGAATTGAGTCTACGATGAATTAGTTGAAGAGTATGTGGTATTGGGTGAAGGAGTAAGGTTGAGGTGTTGATAAACCATCTAAGTGTAGGAATGGTGTGCAGAAACTTCAACGGCAAAACTGTACTGATCTAGATGGAATTTAGTCAAAGTGGTCTTCATGGAAGCTATAACTTATGTTTCCAACTTTCTAACGCCATTAAGTTTGCAATTTTTCGATATCGGGGCTAAGAGTTATGATCGATTGAAATTTGGAAGTTGTTTATGAAGAGTTGATTAGGACAGAAAGTTTGATTAAATTTTCGCCTATTATCGAGACTGATTATGGCTTTAAGACCTTCATGAAAATTTTAGAGCTTGTTGTTATCTTTCCATTGATAGCAAGGATGGAATATTTGGACTAGGGAGTAGAAAGTTATGAGGTTGAGAAGTTCTGTTGCTGTTCGGGTGGGCTGATCGATCAACCATCTTGTGTGGACCTTTGCCCCCTTTAGAGGTCGATCTTTGGGTTTCTGAATCTAAAGCTAGGATACCGAGCGAACGCTGGCCGATCGACCAAAAGAGAGCTGGCCGATCGAGCGAGCGAGCGCTGGCCGTTCGACCAAACGAGAGTTGGCTAATCGACCAAGCGAGAGCTGGCTGACTGACTGAGCGAGCGCTGGCCGATTGACCAAGCGAGAGCTGGCCGACCGACCGACCGAGCACTGGCTGACCGACCGACCTCTGAAGGTCGACCTACCTTTGTTGGTCGACTGACCTTTAATAGCTGAAATGGGAGGATTGGTTAAAAGGTTATGGGTTGATGGCTGACCGACCTCTAATAGCCGAAATGGGATGATCGAGTACAAGGGTATGAGTTAGAGATTTGTCTGAACAGACCTCAGTATTTTGGAGATATCTTGAGCTATAGAGCTCCAATTGATCTGATTCTTGTTTCACATTAAACTAGAGACATGGATCTACAAGTTATCTGAAGGAGCCAATTGACAATTTAGCCCCTAAGTTGTTCAATTTCTGGATTGAAGTTAGGTGTAGTGTTTAGCCTCAGTTTTGTAATGATCTGAAAGTATTGTGGCCATAACTCTTTCGTCCGGCCTCCGATCGATATGATTCTTGAAGTGTTGGAAGCATACGACATAGAGAAATATGTTTTTAGAATAAAGTGTTGCAAAGTGACTTCAGTGTCGAGGTCATAAGATATTATGTAATGTTGCCCTGACATGATGTGTTATAAGAAATATCTGATAAATGACACACTTAGTAAAGGGAAGTGGATAAGTGGATAAGAATTAGACAAGTGTCCTAGGTAACGAGATTTTTATTGCCCTAAAAGACAAGTTGTTGTTCTTGTCTTTATCATTTCTCGAAACGTCTTTCTTTAAAGCTCCTCCAACCTAGAGCTTTTCTTCAAATATTCACCAAAGTTACACCTTGTTTTTCTCTGTTTGTCTCCACTTTCACTTGGATATTTCTTTCTTATCTTCCAAGAAAGACCGAACCTCCTTGTCAACTTTCAAGTTGAGGTACGTGCGTGCATGAGGGATTAGGGCTACGTGATCTTACAGAGAGTGGAGCTTCAAACAAGTAAGCTTGTTATGCTTTTGTAGTTTTTGCATGAATTGAAACATGCACCACATTAGCTTACTGTTAAACAGTTAAGAACAAGGATATTCTAATTTGCAGAAAAATGACTGAAGAGATCTACTGTGCTGTACAGGGTGATTGTTTTCTTTGAATTGATAACTGAAATATTAGGGGATAGTGTTAAGGTTTGGAATTGAAAAATCAATGAGAGGATATGTGATGAATATATGTAGTGAATGTTTCTGCTCTTGATGATTATGGTTTAGGGCATTGGAACGTGGATGAAGGAAGGAAGTAATGGAGAAATTGATGCTTTAGACAAGTTTCAAGCATGGATATGAGGTGAGTGACTTAGATGGTGCTCTCAATTATTATATGTTTACTGTGGAGATAATGGTGGGATTGTGATTAGGTATGATTGTGGATTCCGGACAAAAGGTCCGATATATTGGGAGTTATGACATAGAAGTGTTGTTATTTGTGAATTTGTGAACTATGGGCTTGAGATATGATAATGTGTGACATATGTGGTGATTGGGACATATTCATTGTGATATGTGCATTCCATGCACGAATGCATGACTAGATAATGACAGTTGTGACCGGAGCAGCCACCGAAAGCTAAAAGCTCACTGTACTTGGGCCTTGAGCCCACAGTGATTTCAGAGCCTCAGGCTCAACGATTAATGCGCCCATATTGGGACAGTTAGACGCTCGGTCACAACACAGTAATAAATGAGAAAAGTGTCACATCCGCATTCTATATGCTTTTGATTGAATAATTTGATTTGGGTGAAAGGAAAAAATGCCTCATACTTATGTGTTTTTGAATGTGCATTATATGATTGCTAAATGTCGGACCACGGTCCGATGACATATGTGATTGTTAAATATGTATTTGGATATGAATGAAACTGTGAAATGCTCCACCTTAAGGTGGAATGCCGGACTAAAGTCCGATGATATGAGAAGTGATTGAAAGGGATAGATAATTGTGAGTGATTGCATTCCATTGCATGAATGCATAAAACATAATGGCAGTTGTGACCAAAGTAGTCGCCGATTAGAGCTACAAGCTCAACGATTAATGAGCCCTACATGGGACAGTTATCAATGAGCCCTACATGGGACAGTTCTCAATGAGCCCTACATGGGACAATTACCAATGAGCCCTACATGGGACAGTTCTCAATGAGCCTTACATGGGATAGTTAACAATGAGCCCTACATGGGAAAGTTATAAATGAGCCCTACATGGGAAAGTTATCAATGAGCCCTAGATGGGACAGTTCAGACACTCGGTCACAAAAAAGTGACAATTGGAAAGTGAGTTTAATATGCACTGCATATGCATGACATAAATGGTTAAATGACATTGATTGGGAAATAACCGATCAAGTATATGTGATTCACTATGGTTGTTCATGAAATGATATGAATATGTGAAATAATGTGTTATAGGAAATAAAATGAGATTGGTTCAATGTTTTGAATGTGTAATAATATGAATCTGTGAATTATGTGTTATGTAATGAGTGAGCCATCAACAATGGTCACTTACTGAGTTTGCAAAACTCACCCAAAATTTGCAAATATTTGTCAGGATTAGAAGAATACCCCGTTAGGACAACGGGAGTATTTTTGCAGTATTCAAGTGAAGAATAGAGGTCAGGATCAGTTCACGTCTGCATTGCATGTTATGTTTTAATTTGTAATGAATTGTATATTTGTATTTGGAAAATGGGCCCAAGGGGCTATTGGAAATTGTGTATAATGATATTGTATATGATTGAATGAGGACCCAAATTCCGCATTTATTGTTATGTGAAAAAAATTGCAAAGATTACTGAATGAGTGATTTAGCACGCCACCCTCGCTGGGCACGGACTCGGATATCACCGTCGATGTCGGGTTTGGGTCGCGCAAGAGTGGGTTGTTACACCCGCCACTCTACAATATTAGTCTAGTTAATTTAATTTTAACTAGCGTTACGATGCACTGTCAAATTTTGGTGTCGTTGCCGGGGAGTGCGGTATTTTAGTTTTTGTTTGTGATTTAATTGGTATTTTGTGTATATTTTTTCGTAAGTGATTTTTTTCTGTTATTTTGTGATCTGTTCTTTTTTAGTTATTTCGTGTAAAAAAATCAATATAAATGGAAGTAATTTCTTTTATATTTTATATTCTCAATCTTATAACAATGTTTGGACTGATCAACCTAACTTTCGTTATAGATGGAATAATCATCAGAATTACTTGCATGATAATTTGCAGGACACATAACAATCCTCGTACAGACCAAAAGCTTCCTATCACAACTACGGCCAATCTCTGGAAGAGTTGATGTTGCAATTGCAGGAGAATACTTTACAATTCCAGAAGGACGGAGGGCAATTTCCAAAAAACACTTGGTCCCAAGATCCGGAGAGCTAACTTGGTTCAGGTGCATCTTTAGAAGAAACTGTTAACAAACTTGTTGCTAATACTTTGCAACTTCAACAGGATATTCAACAAATCAAAGCAAGCCAACAGGAAACAAAAGTAAGCTATCAGAGGATGGAGCACCTAATGGGTCAGATGACAATATGTCTCGATCGCCTGGAATCCAAAGCAAAGAGGAGCAGCTGTATTAACCCGAGGTGTACTCAATTGAAGTCTGTACGGAAAATTTACAAAGAGATGAGGAGCTTGAGAATTTTAAGGTCAATCCTCAACAAATTGTCTGTGTCAAAGAATTTGAGAACAAGCTCGAAGCTGAAAAAGACACATATTTTAGCTCAGAGGTAAGTACTGAGTCCATTATTATTTTTAAAATTAACTATTTACCTTTACATTACAAATTGGAGGAATTAAATGATGAAGAAAAAGGTGAAGAGATGTTCAAAATATTTCCAGAGTGTATGGACTCAGTCAAAATTGAGAAGCTAAGGTTAGGGAAGATACTGAAGGAGGATAATGATCAACTAAGGCCCTATCCAGCCCTATCCAGAACTACCTCACGTAGAGGAGCCACATGTGATACATGAAGATCACAAATTTGTCACGTGAGGAGAAAAAGGAATCGAGCCAGCAACCCTAAACAAAGACGCTTCTTGGGAAGCAACCCAAGGGAAGTAAATTTCTTTTCCTTTACATTTCCGCATTACTTTTTTAATGCATGTGAGTTTTTGAATTTGTCTATTTTACTTGTTCTTAAGTTTTCAATCAAAATGAGAGAAAGAATTAAAAAATGAAAAAAAACATTTTCTCGTTTCTTTTTGTACATCATGATTAGAGTATGATTTGACTAGATAATT
Organism: Erythroxylum oxycarpum; assembly: GCA_025629785.1. Classification (NCBI taxonomy): domain Eukaryota; kingdom Viridiplantae; phylum Streptophyta; class Magnoliopsida; order Malpighiales; family Erythroxylaceae; genus Erythroxylum; species Erythroxylum oxycarpum. The sequence goes on from JAOTAZ010100278.1 coordinate 10,162, forward strand.
TCATAGCAAATTTAGCATGTACTTTTGCTTTTGTGATTGGTCGATATGCATTATCTTTAGAAGAGTAATGACTAACGGTAGACAAAGCCGATGAGATTTTGAGCCTTATTTGACTGAAACATCCATATTAGTCTTATCGCTTTTTGATAATGTGTGACCTTCATGACATGTACATCTTGATTTTGCGCTGAATTTCTATTTGGGATCACATTTTTATCACATGCATTAACATGGATATGATTAGGCATTCTTTGTTTTTTATAAGCTACATTGGCCAAATGACCTACCCTTTTGACATGATTTTTCCCATGATAAACCCCTTTGAGCTTTATACCTTTTTTTTTATATAAACCACATTTTATGCTTTTAAACTTAACCAAATGCCCTACCTAAGTCATAATAAAGCTAGTGGAACATTTGTGATTGTTGAGTTTGTGGATATACAAAATTCTAAGTGTGGGGGTGTATATATGTGAGGGTTGGTTATAATCTTGGGATGTTATTTTATGTCTTATCATTGAAATTCCCATGTTGATGTAGTTTAT
>JAOTAZ010100286.1:0-10706 GCA_025629785.1 Erythroxylum oxycarpum
AGATACAAGTCGACTTATCAGTACCGAACATGCATAAGTCGCCTTGCACAATGAACAAGTCGACTTATACACTTACACAAATGGTCCTCTTAGATTGACCATCCGTCTGAGGATGAAAAGTCATGCTAAAATTCAACTTGGTTCCTAAAGCTTCTTGCAAACTTCCCCAGAATCTCGAAGTAAATCAAGGATCTTTATCGAAAACTATGGAATCTAGAATCCCATGCAATCTTACTATCTCATCAATGTACTTCTTTGCTAGCACGTGCAAAGAATCAGTCTGTTTAATTGCTAGCAAATGAGTTGACATTGTCAACCGATCCACAATCACCCATATGGCATCAAGCTTCCTACTGGTCTTGGGCAAACCCATCAGAAAATCCATGGTTACCCTTTTCCACTTCCACTCAGGAATGGACAATGACCTAAACTTGCCTGAAGGTGCCTGGTATTCAGCATTGACTTGCTGACACACGATATACTTACTTGCATAATCTGCTACATCCCTTTTCATGCGTTTCCACCAGAAATGCTCTCTCAAATTCCTGTACATCCTGGTGCTACCTGGGTACATGGCATAAGGCACATTGTGTGCCTCATCCAGTATCTCATCCTTCACCTCCTTAACATTCGGAATACAAAGTCTATTTCTAACTGTCATGAGTCCATCATCCCTCACTATTACCTCATACTTCTTGCCATTCTGAATTTCTTCTCGAAGCTTGCTTAACTCTACATCTTGTGTTTGTAACTCCCTATCCATCTCTCTGAGTATTGGCCTTACTCTGAAGTTAGCTAGAATGAAATTTGGTTCCTCTGGCTTCAAGCTTATCTTAAGCTTGGCCATCTCTTCCAACAAAGACAAATAAACTGTCTGAACATAGGCTATAGATTATTTCCTACTCAAAGCATCCGCCACTACATTTGCCTTCCTTTGATGGTACTCAATCATCATATCATAATCCTTAAGCAACTCGATCCACCTTCTCTGTCTCAAATTTAGTTCTTTCTGGCTCAGTAAATACTTTAGACTCTTATGATCAGTAAAGATCCTCGTCTGAACCCCATATAGATAATGCCTCTAAATTTTTAAGGCAAATATCATTGCTGCCAATTCCAAATCGTGGGTCGGATAATTCAACTCACAAGGCTTCAGTTGCCGTGAAGCATAAGCTATCACCCTGTCTCCCTACATCAATACACAACCCAGACCCTTCCTCGAAGCATCACTATACACTGTATACCTTTCATCTCCAATAGGCAAAATCAAAACTGGAGCACTTGTTAATCTACGCTTGAGCTCCTCAAAGCTCTCCTGACATTCCTCACTCTAGACAAATTTCTGATTCTTCCTCAATAACTTAGTCATCAGAGCAGCTATCATGGAGAATCCTTCTATAAACCTCCTGTAATAACCTGCCAGACCCAGAAAACTCCTCACCTCTGTCACTGTCTTGGGGGCATGCCAATTCACCACTGCTTCAATCTTCTTCGAATCAACATATACACCGTCTTTTGAAATCACATGTCCAAGGAATGTCACCTCATGAAGCCAAAACTCACACTTGCTGAACTTAGCATAAAGCTCCTTCTCCCTCAATGTCTACAACACAATCCTGAGATGCTCTTCATGTTCCCCTTCACTCTTGGAATACACCAGAATGTCATCGATAAATACTATGACAAACTGATCTAGATACTCCTTGAAGACCCTATTCATAAGATCCATGAAAGCAGCTGGAGCATTGGTCAAACCAAATGGCATGACTAGGAACTCGTAATGCCCATATCAAGTCCTGAAGGTTGTCTTATTTACATCAGACTCCTTGATTCTGAGCTAATGATAGCTTGACCTGAGATCAATCTTGAAGAAGACCCTTGCTCCCTGCAGCTGGTCAAACAGATCTCTATTCGGGGCAGAGGATACTTGTTCTTAATGGTCACCTTGTTGAGTCTTCGATAATCAATACACATCCGCCATGTTCCATCCTTCTTCTTCACAAACAAAACTAGCGCTCCCCAAAGTGACGAACTCGGTCTTATATACCTCTTCTTTAATAGTTCCTCCAATTGCTCCTTAAGCCCATTCAACTTAGCTGGAGCCATTCTATAAGGTGGTATCGAAATAGGCGCGGTTCCGAGAATCAAGTCGATGGCAAACTTGATTTCCCTCACCGGTGGCAAACCAGGTAAGTCCTCTGGGAACATATCTGGAAACTCCCTCAAAATCGGAAAATCCTCTAACTTCCCTTCATTTACATCGGTATCCATAACATGCACCAACAAGGCTTCACACCCCTTGCTCATCATTCTGTCAGCTAGCAAAGCCGAAATAATTCTTGGCGATGGTGTTTTTCTGTCTCCTTTGAAAATTACCTTCTTACCGTTGCCCAGATCAAATTCCACCTCTTTAAGGACACAATCCAACTTCGCATGATATTTCTCCATAACATCCATTCCAAGTATAACATCTAGCTCCTTTAGGTCTAGAGGTAGTAAGTCCACTACCAGTCTAGATCCATCAATGAAGAGCTCACAACCCCTATATACTCGACTTATTATCACATTCCTCCCTAAAGGAGTACTTACAATTAAAGAGTTATCCAAAGGTGTCGAATTCACACCATGTAATTCTATGCTTGCAAAAACAAAAGAATGCGTGGAACCAGAATAAATTAGTAAATATACTGTTGAATCAAATAACTGAGCCATACCTGTGACAACCTCAGGTGCAGTTGCTGCTTCCTCTCTAATCATGGAAAACACCCTTGCCTGCGCCTGACCCCTTGGCCTTCTTGGAGGAATAGCCTTCTTTGCAGCTCTAGAACTGCCTACCTCAGTGATTGGCTTGGTTCCCACTGTTTCTGCTCTCCTCAGGGCTTGAAACTATGACCCGTCTTGTCTTGGTACCTGGGGACAGTCCCTGATCATATGTTCCTTCTCCCCGCATCGAAAACAGCCTCCAAGTAACTTGAAGCACTCTCCTTGGTGCAGTTTCCCACAATGCTCACATTGGGGGTTTGTGTATTTACTCCTTCCTGTCCTTCTAGTGCCTCTCACATTAGAGGCTTGCCCTGATACTGCCTTTGCCTGTTTGTTCCTGGTACAGCCACTGCTTCCCACTTCACTCTGCGTGGGATAACTCCTTGTACTCCTCTTAAGCATTGGAGCACTCATTCCTTTCTTAGATGATTGTTCCCTGTTCTTTCTCTCCCTACTTACTTCATTTCTTATATTCTCCAGTTTTTCGGCCTGGAGTGCAGCATCCACCAATTGTTGATAGTCGCAAAAATTATAGATCAAGACTTTCTCCTTGATCCCCAAATGAAGACCTCCCTCAAACTTACGACATTTATCTTCCTTAGTGGCCACAATATTGGCTACATATCGGGAAAGCTAGGTAAACTTTAACTCATAATCGCTCACACTCATGTCCCTCTGTGTGAGGTTTAGAAACTCCATGGCTTTCTCTTGGATATAAACCCTCGAGAAGTACTTCTTGTTGAACACTTCCACAAAGTCTCTCCATGTCAGCACCGAAGGCACAACCTAACTGTGGGGCATTGACTCCTACCAATGAAGTGCATCCCCCTGTAGTAAGCTCACTGTATAATCCAGTTTCTCTTCATCTGAGCACTTCATCTAAATCAGAACCCTCTCGGTCCTCCTTAACCAGGCTTCAGCTTCTTCCAGATTTGTAGTTCCACTAAAATCCACAGCCCCATACTTACGGAGCTTATCATATTGCCCACTTCTCTCCACTGGAGCTTGCATCAAAACCTGAGACCTTTGACCCATTGCATACGCAAAAGCCTGAGCAAAGGCTTGAAAGAACCGCGGATCCATGGGATTTGTTTGAGGCATAGGAGGAGGCGGTGGAGGCTCCTCATACTGCACACTAGGTGCCTCATAATTTGGAGCAGAATGTGTCCCAGCATCTTGTGCTCCTCTGGCAAGAGTGAGATCGAGTCACAGCTCCTCGAGTTCTCTTTCGAGGTGGCATTTTCACTCCTTCAAATATAAAACCATTGAAAACTTTTAGTTCATGAAATTTTTTTTTTCAAAGTATGTTCAAATCATATAAAACAATTCAAATCGTGTAAAACAATTCAAAACAATGCAAGTTTTTCATTTAAAACAATGCAATGCAAACCTGGACCTAAACCTAGTCGCTCTGATACCATAATATGTTGGACCCCGTTTTTAGAACCCAACATCAAACTCGGAATCATGAAACTTGAGCATGGTGGGGAGGACTTAGAAGTTGAAAAGTAGAAGAAAGATCCTTCGGAAACAAAGGCAGGCGTCACCGTGGCAAAACCTTTCGGAAAATTTTACGCCGCGGCGAGCGAATTAACTTTCGCCGCAGTGAACCTGCAATTTTATTTTCACCGCGGTGATCAAATGGTCTCGCCGCGGTGAAAGTCTCTTGAGTAGAACCCACAACTTAAAAACAAAAGTAAACTTAAACATAAACTGAAGTAATCTTCCAAAATATTATTCTCCTGGTAAAACGATTTAATGCAAAAGTTTAAAGCTAAAACAATATTAACCATATCTCATTGATAACCAAAAAAGAGAAGTTTAACAAAGCTTTAATGACATTTCAGGCCACAAATACATCATTTGTTTCATAATCCAAAAATCCAAAATACACTTGAACCAGTAAAGCTTGAAATGTGGCTAAAGCATTTAATTCCCAAAAATCTAACTTCAAAATACAAAAGTATGCAACTTTGGAGTGATGCTGTAACTCTAGACCACTCGATCTCTTGCTCCTCACTTGAAGATAGGACGAAAATGGGAGGGGGAGCGCTTAAAGCTCGTGGGTAACAGATTTATAATAAAGAAACAAGCAAAACTATTTTCAAAACTCATTGCCATTGCACATTTTCGAAACCATAGTAATTTCACATGTAAATATCATCATCTTAAAATTCTTGATTTTCAAACAATTCATAAGCAATTATAAATCATGTACGCATCAAACTTGTCAACAAATCGTAAGCACATAGGCACATCAGAATGGTTTGGGTAAGTCCAAATTCATGACGCACTACACATTCCCATATAATGGTCATGTGTAGCCGTAAATTCTTGAGGGAGTCCTTGAGGGAGCTCCATGCCACTAGCGGGCAGGCGGGAGAAGCCTATACTTGAGTTAACGTGCACGTGACGATTCTTTAGGGACTACCACAAACCCACATAACACATATAGTTCAAAATCTTGCAAGCTTGTTGTCCAAAATGACACATTTTCTTAAAAACTTACTTTTCATAAACTTGATATCCTTGCAAAAATTATTTCTGCAAACATAATCTCATAAACATGTATTCTTTTAAAGAGAAACCCTTTTCAAAGTCTTTTTATCAATCATCAACACAATTCATGTAACAAATATATAACAATTTCACAAGTCATTCAAAAAGCAATAAAGGCAACATTGATAATGCAATTTAAATCATTAAACTTCCTTGATTTGAAGAAAACAATGAGTGGCTTATTTATTCTATTATAAACGTGTACCCACCTTGAGTTCCTTGCTTATAGACTTGCTCAAAGTTGCCTTATATTTTGCTCTTCTTGCCTGCCTTGATTTTCTTTAACAATAGCCAAAAATTCAATTCAATAGGAATTCCAATTTATGATCAAGTAAATGAAGTAATTTGATAATACTTTCTTCTAGAACAATGTTTCCCATTGTCTTAAGTTTATAATGACTCCAAAATCAATCAATTTGGTTCAATACTCTAAAAGTTATGCCCAAAATATTTTCAGACTATTCTTATACTGAAACAACATTCTATGCTCAATTTCCATCAAAAAATTTAAATTTTTAGAAACTGAATTGGAACTTTATTCCTTTATACATCTTGTAGCCCTATGTCGCTAGTTTATAACGAATCAAAAATCACCCAATTTGGACATCTACATCAAAAATTATGCTCAAAATACCAAACTATGTCTGTGTAGGAAAGCCAGAGCTTGCCGCGGCAAGAATGCAAACACGCGCCGGGGCGAGGGCAAATGTGCGCCGCAGCAAACGACTCCAAAAACCTGTTTTTTGACATTCTTCAATTATATACTTCCCATCTTTCAAATATAACCCATATTAACCCTAAAATATCATTCTTACTTCATTTCTAAGCTCATTCTAACCCAAAATCATTAACAAAAACATTATACTCTATCTTTGATCATTAACCATAAAAGATTAAAACATTTTCCTGTACCATTCATCCTAATTATAAATTCTATAACTCTCAATAAATATGCTTCATTCAACAAATCAAGAAAGGTTAATGCTCATACTTACTTGTTGAAACTTCAAACTCTTCAAAATCTTCAAAACCCTAGCTTCCTTCTTTCCTTCTTCTTCTTTCCTTCATTCTCGTTCTCTTCTTCTTTTTCAACTAAAACAATATCTTCTTCTTCTTTTTATACCCTTAATAAGTTTGCAATATCTATTTTTCCGCTTGCCTAATGCCTTATGCCTTATGTCCTTAAGTGAACTTCCAACAATGCCCTTCATTCATTCTTATAACATTAATGCTTCAATTCACTTAATCTATGTCATAAAATCATACCAACATTAACATAATAATTACCTCCACAAAATAATCCCTTAAGGACCTTATAATTTATATAAATCATGCTTAATTTAACAAGAAAAAAATTTCAGTGGCTAACAACTCTCCCCCTCTAAAAAAGGAATTTCGTACTCGAAATTCTTATCTGACTGATCGAGAAGATAGGGTGCTTCTTTGCTTCCCATTTAGCTTAATCACTCGGGTACTTCCTTTCAAATGGCCGTAGTCAAAAAACTCACTCGGTCTTTCAATCCCTTATTTGGTCATTCAATTCCTTAACTAGTTCCTCATTATGTTTCAAATCACTCACAGCTTTTCCACTTCCTATGTCGATAAACCAATATCATATCCTATCCATATTTCCTTAATGTAATCAAGTATATCACATTTCGAATCTAAGACATCTTTTACCAGTGGCACTAACTAATAATAATTTCATACAATCCAATTCATATTGGGTTTAGCGAATCCTTTTTCTTAACTTGAGCACACCTTGTCAGGTGATACCCTCAGGGACAAATCATCTTTCACTTAATAATTCACATCACTTTAGTGCCAATACATTTAACTCTTATATCTATCTCATGTATTCCATGTCTTTGGCGTGGATTCACCTATTTCATTCATCTTTCTTGAATCACTTAATTTCTAATGCTGATCAATTTCACTTATCCATAACTTCTTCAATTCTAGCCTTCAATGACTTATAGGCCTTACTCATCATAACACAAAGGCACTGACTCTTTCTATCATCCAACTCCTTATACAGTACTCAAATGAAATCACTAGGTCAGTGCTTGAAGTCAAAAAGAACTATACATTGATCTTATGTTCCTATGAACTCCAAACTATAAACTTTAAGCATATCTCAGATAGTTAAGACAGTCAACAATTTGAACTTTTAGTCACTTGATTTTACATTCTTAGCCACTACATGATGTTCCGACTTATTCCTACTACTTCTTTTTATTCCACGAAATGGAACATTTTATTCACGCGATATGATTCGATAAAACATCTCTATCACAAAAAGGTTTCTTACCTCAATCATCTACTTTGTTTCCATAATCTTTATCAATCAACTATGTTCATCAATGCGGTTTTAGCTATTCTTAATACCTTAATAAGATCACTTTCGACTGTTCATGATATTTCAATAATTTCAATTTCTGTCACACCTTACATGATCAAAATACTCTTTATAATAAAACTCGATGAAATAAGAGACATATTTGTTTACTCTAATTCATCTCATGATCTTAATCAATCCACATGGTTCACTGTCCTCTACCAACTAATTTGAGAAAATCGTATGGTCAAATTCATGAAAAATGGGACCCTAAGTTAGCTACCAAAAGAGTCACAACCATTCAAGTGTGTGTCTCTCAACATCAATGTCAATATCATAAACATCAGTATGCACATAATCTCAATCCCCCCCCACACTTAATATGAACATTGTCCTAATGTTCAAGTAGCCAACAATCAAACATGAAGAGGGGAAAGAGGAAAAAGAAACTTCCCTGAAAAAGAATCGGCCAAGAACTCTTTGTCACCAACCACGCAAAGCCTAAAGAAAACTTAAAACAACTCAAAGAAATGCATTAAACTAGAAAGAAACACAAAGGAAACAACGAGAAAAGAAAAGAAAGAAAACTACAGTCCTACTGAAAGGCATGCACTGTGATCAAGAAGGTGAAGTGTCATGAAGAGACAATTGCTCCTCAAAATTATCCACAAACCTGGGCATATACAATTTAGCTCATTATCCATTTATCTTGAAAGGGTTTTCATTTTCTGATTTTACCTTAAAGTCCTTAAAAGGAAGGACTTGGATCACCTTGAATAGATCATACCACCTTGACTTAAGCTTCCATGGAAAAAGACGAAGACGAGAGTTGTAGATCAATACCTGGTCGCATACCTTAAAGTCTCGGTGGAGGATCTTTTTATCATGCCACTTCTTCACACATTCCTTATACAACTTCAAATTCTTATAAGCATCCAAAAAAAACTCTTCAAGCTCATGAAGTTGCATAAGTCTCTTAGCACCTACAGAAGACAAATCAAAGTAAGAAAATTTGGTAGCCTAATATGCGCGATGCTCTAACTCAACTGGAAGAGGACAAGACTTGCCATACACTATTTTGAGTGGTGACATGCCTATGAGTGTCTTGAATGTGGTACTATATGCCCAAAGTGCATCATCTAGCTTTAAAGACCAATCTCGCCTAGAAGCATTAACAGTTTTCTCTAGTATTTTCTTTAATTCTCGGTTTGAGACTTCAACTTGCCCACTAGTTTGGGGGTGGTATGGAGTAGCAACCTTATCGGTCACCCTATACTTAGCTAATAATGAATCAAAAAGTTTGTTGCAAACATGCAACCTCCATCACTAATGATAGCCCTAGGTGTGCCAAAACGTGTAAAAATATTCTTCTTCAAAAACTTAACATCACCTCTGGCCTCATTTGTGGGCAATGCCTCGGCTTCCACCCTCTTGTTAACATAATCAATAGCAACCTATATATTGATTGGAGAAAGACTTAGGGAATGGTCCCATAAAGTCTATGCCCCAAACACAAAAAACCTCACAAGAAAGAATGTTAGTCAATGACATGCCAAATCTCTTATTAATGTTCCCAACACTTTGACACCTATCACAAGAATTCACAAATGCAAATGCATCCCTAGATAAGGTGGGCCAATAGAGACCACACTCTAAAACCTTATGAGCTGTCCTAGATGCACCATAACGTCCCCCAGCCTCTCTAGAATGACAATGATGTAATACGGAGGACACTTCCTCTTCAGGAATGCAACACCTAACAATACCATCCACACAAATCTTGTTTAGCAAAGGATCACCCCAAAGTAGTGTCTTACCTCAGACTAAATTTTTATCTTTGGAGCATAAGAAAAATAAGAGGGATAGATATTACCAGCAAGGTAGTTTATATAGTCTGCAAATCAAGAAATGACTGTCATAACCATCAGATACACATCAGGAAAAGTCTCTTGAATGTCTTTCTTTGTTGTACTCTCCATAGCAGCTTCATCTAACATTGACAAGTGGTCAGCTACAAAATTCTTAGCTCCCTTCTTATCCTTCAACTCAATGTCAAGCTTTTGTAAAAGTAACACCCAACGAATTAGTCTTAGTTTAGCGTCGGGTTTTGTCATCAAGTATTTTAAGGCTGCATGGTCAATATACATAAACACTTTAGACAAAACCAAATATGAGCGAAACTTGTCAAAAGCAAACACAACCATCAACATCTCTTTTTCCGTGTTGGTGTATTGATGTTGTGCACTGTTTAGTGTCCTACTTGCATAAAAAATGGGATGAAAGGCCTTACCTCGTCTTTAACCTAAAATAGTACCCACTATATAGTCACTTGCGTCATGCATTAATTTAAAAGGAAGAGACCAGTTAGGAGATATAAGAATAGGTACAGTTAGAAGCATATCCTTTAACAATTGAAAAGATTTCGAACATTTATCGCCAAAAGCAAACATAACATCTTTTTCAAGCAATTCAGTCAAAGGTATAGAAATCTTAGAAAAATCCTTAATGAACCTATGGTAAAAACTAACATAGACTAAGAAACTTCTAATGGATTTGACATTGTTTGGTGGTGGAAGTTTCTTAATGGCATCAATTTTTGTTGGATCTACCTCTATACCCTTGCTAGAAATATTGTAACCTAAAACCACGCATTTTTATACCATAAAATGACATTTTCCCCAATTAAGCACTAAATGGGTCTCTTCACACCGAATCAAGACTTTCTCTAAGCTATCTAGGTGTGCATCAAATGAAGTACCAAACATAGAGAAGTCATCCATGAAAATTTCAATGTAAGATTCAAACATGTCAGAAAAAATAGCCATCATGCAACTTTAAAATGTAGCTGGAAAATTACTCAAATGGCATTCGTCTATATGCAAATGTACCATAAGGATAAGTAAAAGTTGTTTTCTCTTAATCTTCCGAGGCTACCGAAATTTGTAAATATGGACTATATCCATCTAAGGCACAGTAAAAGTCATATCCAGCTAATTTCTCAATCATCTGATCAATGAAAGGTAAAGGAAAATGATCTTTCTTGGTG
>JAOTAZ010100341.1:0-10701 GCA_025629785.1 Erythroxylum oxycarpum
TGAGTTATAAGTATACGAGTCTGTGTAACAATTTAGAACAATTCAATGAAATCAATTCTTATTCCTACTATCAAACATGGTATCAGAGCAGATTCGATCCATGAGCCTCAGAAAAACATCATCGTCTCTAACCCTTTTCCAAACCAATTAGCCTAAACCAAGAAAAGAACACCTGCCACAAACAGAACCATGGCAGAAGAACAAGAAATCAAAAACGAACCAACCAACACAGACCTCTCCATCCAAATAGCCAGCCTTTTGAAAAATAATACCCAAACACAAACAAACCTTTCCAGCTTTGACAATCTGTCCATCGGGTTTAAGTTAAACAGTGACAACTATCCCGTATGGGCAAGGCTGATGAAGATGGCCATCGGGGGAAGGGGATGCCGCTCACATTTAACCGGAATTCCCGATCCTCCATCCGAAGCAGACCCGTCATATGATCAATGGGAACAAAAAGATCAAAATGTGTTCACATGGATTATACAGAACATAGAAGTTAATCTAGTAAGTAACATCTTACATTATCCGACGGCAAAAGCTCTATGGGACGGACTTGCAACCACATACGGGAGTGGCTCGGATCCGTTACAGCTCTTCGATCTTCATCGGCGAGCAAACACACAGAAGCAAGGGCAAGACAGTCTAGAAGACTTCTGGAATAAACTCCAATCGATATGGACCGCTATCGATCGGAAACAACCAAACCCCATGAAATGCCCCGAGGACATCACCATCTACAATCGCATCACCCAAGAACATCGCCTTTACCAATTTCTTACTGGTATTGACGAAAAATTTGAACCCATTAGGCGAGACCTCCTGAAACAGGAAACAAAGCCGTCGCCGGAGTCGGCCTACGCCACCATCAGAAGAGAAGCCGCTCGCCTTCAAATTTTGACCGCTGCAACAGGCGGCGACGGCGACTCCAAAGGCATCGGATCCGGTCTCGCTGCAAGAAGGGAAAAACAGGGAAGGTTCGAACGGCAAGGGCGCTCAGAGTTCGCCGGAAAATCTGGAGATTCCGGAAGGCGATTCACATCATCGCGCGAGGACCGAGATGAAATTGTGTGTGGGAACTGCGGGAAACCTCGACACTCAACAGAAGAGTGCTTCGAAATTGTGGGTTATCCCGACTGGTGGCCGGGAAATAAAAAGTCGGGCTCTGGAACGGCGAAGGCGGGTGGCGGAGTCAGGCGAGCCAACGCCGCCATGGGAGATAATCACCACGATGCCGCAAGTAAGACAGGGGGAGGTACCGCCACCGCAGGCGTCGTCGGCAAGGATGGAGACGCCGGTACGGTGGCTGGTGGAGTCCGGCGTGCCAATGCCGTGATTTCCAGATCTGGTGCAGATGTGAGGGACGGCGGAGGAGGTAAAGGGTTTGGGTCTTTAATCCCAAACCCTAGGTCTTTGTCTATTAAATCCTCATATGTTTCCTTATTTACACATCCACCCCCCACAAACACTGACAATACGAAAAAACCCCACACTCATACAAATCCTACTTGTGCCCCAACTTGTGAAAATTCTGACAAACAGGTTCTCCTTTTAAAAAAATTGGTGCCGTGGGTCATAGATTGTGGCGCCACAAATACAATGACATACGACCCATTGGATATTCATGAGCCCTTTATTCCCGAAAAATCCTATATTGAAGCCGCTAATGGAGCCCAAATGGAAGTCATGAAAGAAGGGAAAATTTCCCTCTCCCCAAAAATTGAATTAAAAAATTGCCTTTATGTCCCCTCGTTATCTTGTAAATTGCTATCTGTTAGTCACTTGACAAGTGAATTGAACTGCGCTGTTCTGATATACCCTCGCTTCTGTCTTATACAGGACATTCATTCGAAGGAGATAATTGGGCGTGGTACTGAGCGAGATGGACTCTACTACATTGATGAAGTACAAAACCCGTCTCGAGCACTCCTATCCAAAGGCACACAAGACACACAAATCTGGCTCTGGCATCGTCGTTTAGGACACCCCTCTATTGGGTATCTCCGTTTGTTATTTCCTACTTTATTTCTGAATAATAAGCATGTTACTCTGTCTTGTCAAACATGCTTAGTTGCTAAGAGTCATAGAACTACGTTCAAACCCACAAACACTCGGGTTCAAACAATTTTTTCGTTGGTTCATTCGGACGTTTGGGGCCCAGCTCCGATTTCTAGTCACAATAAATTTCAGTATTTTGTGTTATTTATTGATGATTATACTCGTATGACTTGGGTTTATTTCTTGAAACACAAATCTGAAGTTTTTGAAACCTTTGTGAAGTTTTTTAACATGGTTCAAACTCAGTTCCAGAAAAAAATTCAAATTCTTAGATCAGACAACGGGCGGGAATATGTGAACCAAAAAATGGGGGAATTTTTTCAAACACATGGGCTTATTCATCAAACCAGCTGTCCAAATACACCTCAACAAAATGGTGTTGCTGAACGAAAAAACCGCACCCTCTTGGATATGGCTCGGGCTATCATGACCGAATCTCGAGTCCCTCAGCATTTTTGGCCTGAAGCTATAGCTACTGCAACATACCTCACAAATAGACTACCCTCCAAACTACTCCACCATCAAACACCCCTCAGTGTCCTTGAAACACAAGCACAAATTCCTCCTCACCTCACCCTTCCTCCCCGTATTTTTGGGTGCTCAGTTTTTGTTCATATTCCCAAACATGAACGGTCCAAATTAGATCCGTGTGCTGTCAAGTGTGTCTTTGTCGGGTATGCTCCCACTCAAAAAGGATATCGCTGTTATGACCCTGTAACACGTCGCATACATGTCACAATGGACTGTGAGTTTCTGGAAACCGAATACTTCTTTCAGGACCATCAAAAGGATCAGGGGGAGAACCTGGATGACTCATTTTTCTGGTCCGATACAGATCCGCCTCAGATCGAGCTCAGTACCACCACCGAGAATCTTCCTCCGGATGATGTCCTCCCTGAGGTAACTATAACTGAAAACTCTCCTTTTGATTCAGATACCATTGATGATAACACAGATACCGTTAATCCTGGTTCTGATGATACAGTAAGTAACAGATATGCACTACCACCTCGGAGTAACAGAGGCATACCTCCCAACAGATACTCGCCCGAACGTGTGTCCCGGACCTCTAGATACCCAATGGCAAACATGGTCAGGGGGAGCATGTCTGAAATGGTGAAGGCATTTACAGTAAGCCTTTATCGTGAGAAAATTCCAACAACAACTGCAGAGGCGATAGAAAAAAAAGAATGGGTTGAGGCAATGGAAACCGAGATGAATGCTCTAATTAAGAACGGGACATGGGAAAAATGTGAGTTACCGCGAGACAAAAGGCCGGTAGGGTGCAAGTGGGTGTTCACCATCAAACACAAAGCAGATGGTACGGTCGAGAGATATAAGGCTCGACTCGTGGCAAAAGGATACACTCAGACATACGGGATTGACTACTCCGAAACTTTCTCTCCCGTGGCGAAGTTAGATACAGTCCGAGTTTTGTTATCTGTAGCTGCAAATAAAGACTGGCCCCTGCACCAGTTCGATGTTAAGAATGCGTTCTTACATGGGGATTTGACAGAAGAAGTGTACATGGAGGCACCTCCTGGATTCACCAAGGAGTTTAAACACAATGAGGTATGTAGGCTTCGCAAGGCACTGTATGGGCTCAAACAGTCACCTCGTGCGTGGTTCGGGAGGTTTACTGTAGCAATGCAGCGATACGGGTATAAGCAGAGCAACTCTGATCATACTCTATTTTTGAAGCAAAGAGGGGATCTGATCACATGCTTGATAATATATGTGGATGATATGATTATAACTGGGAGTGATCAGGAGGAAATCGGGAGACTCCGAGCAAATTTGTTTCAGGAGTTCGAAATGAAGGATTTAGGGGGACTGAAGTACTTCCTTGGGATAGAGGTTCAACGATCAGAACAGGGAATTTTTTTGTCTCAAAGAAAATACGTGCTAGATTTGCTTGCTGAGACGGGTATGTTGGACTGCAAACCAGTAGATACCCCAATTCAAGTTAACCACAGACTCAAGTTAGACGAAGGCAGCGAATTAGCAGATAAAGGGAAATATCAGCGGTTGGTGGGAAAACTAATTTACTTGTCACACACCAGGCCGGACATCGCCTATGCTGTAGGAGTGGTTAGTCAGTTTATGCACCAACCACAAAAGGGTCACATGGAAGCAGTGGTGAGAATCTTACGATACTTGAAAGGCACTGTTGGGATAGGTATCATGTTCAGACGACATGGTCACCTTGACATCGAAGCATACACAGATGCAGATTGGGCAGGTAACCCAAATGACAGAAGGTCCACTTCAGGGTACTTTACTTTGGTTGGAGGAAATGTAGTGACCTGGAGAAGTAAGAAGCAGAAGGTAGTCGCACTCTCTAGTGCGGAAGCTGAATTCAGAGGAGTTGCAAAAGCTGTGACAGAGATCATTTGGCTTAGAAAACTATTGGCAGAAGTTGGAATGAGTCAAAAGAACCCAGGACGCTTAAAGTGTGACAACAAGGCTGCAATAAGCATTTCAGAGAATCCTGTGCAACATGACAGGACGAAACATGTAGAAGTGGATCGACACTTCATAAAGGAAAAGCTTGAAGATGGTACTGTGGAACTTCTCTTTGAAAAGTCAGAGGATCAGTTAGCAGACGTTCTGACAAAAGCAGTAACAGTGCAGGCGTTTCGTGATGTATTAGTCAAGTTAAGAATTGGCGATACCATTACTTAACTTGAGGGGGAGTGTTAGAAGATAGAATCAGATCTTGATCTAAAATCACGGAGTTTATTTTGTTTCCTTAGTTGCAGGATCTCTTTCCCTGATTTGTAGGGAACTTGAGTTATAAGTATACGAGTCTGTGTAACAATTTAGAACAATTCAATGAAATCAATTCTTATTCCTACTATCAAACAGTTACGTCTGCGTTTTCTCTTCTGCTGGATTGTCGTTAGGAGGTAGGTGGTTTTCTTGAACTCTTGAACTTGATCTAACTTGCTTCCATCATGTATTACGCCATAGTTTTTTCCAAAAAATATTGACCATAGGCTGAGAAATCGTCTCTTTCTAAAGGTGAATTATTGTCCGGACACAATGACAGTATAAATTCTTTATTACTCACTAATATTATTACGAAATGCCTTAAGAGTCTAGCATAAAAGTTGGTCAAGCATCGTTGAGATTAATAACCTGTGTATGTGATCCAGCTATGGCATTGCTGTGATTTCTCCATTCTCTCACCGCTTGACATTTGATAACTTGCCCATGGACACCCAACGACTGTGTTGCAAAGTCGACTTTCAAGCATTAGCTTTCGTTCCCCACATTCGGAACTAGGAGATGCTCTTAGTCATCTGCTGTGGTATTTTGCTGAGAAAACTGGCTTACCTGACTCTAATTACCTGAAAGAAACTGCAGATTTGATTGACAATAAAGGTCCAAGGAAGTTTGTTGTGCTGCATCTTCGTTTCGATAAGGTATGTCCAAGTAATAGCACTTGAGTTTTTCTTGTTTATGTGGGAACTGCATTTTAACTACTTTTCTGTTTTCTGTGTTCATATATTAGTGTATGCATTTATTAAGGTGGCCCGTCACTGATATTTAATAATGCAGGATATGGCTGCTCACTCAGCTTGTGATTTTGGTGGTGGGAAAGCTGAGAAATTGGCTCTAGCTAAATACGGACAAGTCATTTGGCAGAACGCCCAGTTCACAGATGAAGAATTGAGGAGTCAGAGCCGTTGTCCATTGATGCCCGAAGAGATTGGATTATTGCTTGCAGCTTTAGGCTTTGACAACGGCACTCTCTATATCCTGCTTCCCACAAGGTCTTTTGTTGAGTTCAATTCAGGCTTGGTCATTTTAATGTTGAAAATGGTGTCTAATTAATTTAGACCTACTGAATTGAGATTAAAGTGTGCCTAGCCATTTTTTCCCAGGTTTATGGTGGGGAAGCTCGGATTTCGACTCTAAGAAGGTTGTTCCCACTAATGGAAGACAAGACTTTTTGTCTCTTCGGAGGAACAGGCTCTGATTAAAGGAAAAACGTATTTGTTGGCTGCAGTTGATTATTATGTTGGCTTGCACAGTGACATCTTCATCTCAGCTTCTCCAGGAAACATGCACAATGCAATGGTGAGCATCCAGCCGTTTTTTCTTCTTTTTGTTCGTCATCTGAATGGGTGCAGCTTCGTGATGGAAACACATATCGAAGCATTAATTCCGCTAGCGAGGTTTACGTATTCTGCACTTGTTGCTTTGCCTTTCTTCACTCTGCCTTCTTGAATCTTAGAGCATTTCTTTTTTATGACTATAACCGCATTGGTTTTGAGGTGATGCCATGAATTGCCTGCAAAAGAAAAAAGCATAGCAGTTGGTACAACCTTTGAGAATCAAATTTAAACATGGAATTGAAGATTGAAAAACTCCAAAGTTATAAAACATAATTTGATGTCTTAACGGATTCGGTTTGAGATAGACATAGAAAATTACTGACTATATGTGTAATGACAGCTGCATATCTAAAGTGAAATGACTAAGCTTTGTGATGCGCCAACAGGTGGGACATAGAACGTACAAGAACTTGAAGACTGTGAGACCAAACATGGCACTGTTAGGACAACTCTTTCTGAACAAAACTATCAGTTGGTCGGAGTTCCAGAAAGCAGTTGTTGAGGGACATGAAGACAGACAATGGCAGATCAGAATAAGAAAGCCAAAACAATCCATTTATGCTTATCCTGTTCCTGATTGCATGTGCAATGCTTAAAGATAATTCATCTGATCTGCGTTCCATTCCACTAATTATTTATTACCATGTCAACTTCTTATGATTGTAACTGTTTTTTTATAACCCCAATTAAGACAAGGAACGACAAGATATGATGTGATGTGATGATGAAGCTAAGGAATTGATTCATTGTATCGTGTACTCAACTTGTAAACCAGTTAAGTATTACCTATAATGTAATTCAATTAGTTTTTGTTGTAAATCTCATACAAAGATTGAGATATGATATATTTACCTATCTTGATCTAAAATGCACTGTCATTTTAAATAAAACGATATTATGTTTTATTTTTTAATTTGAAAAAGAAATCCAATGTTTCCGTCTCAATAAAACTTCAGACCAACACATTACCGAACTTAAGAATTGAATTAGACACTAATACTATTTCTGTTTTCTTCAAGTAAACGTCCATTTTATTAAAATGGAAAGTAATGGAACAGACAAGATTAGAGAAATACAGGCAATAATATGAAGGTTACAAAACTTCTATCAACTGTTTCCACTTGATAGGATTCGTTCGATCTGAAAGCCTCTGCTGAAAGCTTGGTTGAGGAGAAGTCTGGTTAGGAACTCGGAGATAATAGGAACCAGGCCAAAACTCAGCACTCTCTGGGTAGAGCTTTCAAAGAACCACGATTTCATACCTTTTGCTATCGGTCTGCAAGCTTGTGCTATCTGATGATTATAACACCATACATGTATATGTTATGTTTCCAACTGAAGAACTAAGTCGCTATTTTAACAACAAACAAAGCCAGTGTAATGCATTGTCATTCACACTCAAGATATTGCTTGCAAGTATATATACTTGCGATGATGCTCCGGCTTCTGCCAAAATCGCTTTCCTTGGTAGCCTTTAGGTGATAAGGAGCAAACCACATGGAGAATCTGAGAAGTGTATAGGTCGTTGAATCACCGGCTGCTTTCCTATATCTATATAAATATACCAAATAACATACAAGCAAAACTCCAAGACTGAACAGCGACCTGCACTTCCGCTGTTAAAGCTGAGCCTTCAAGCAGCGAGGCCCAGGAAAGGAACCTGTTTGTTTGAGCAACTACATGACATGAGCAATATAAAGCGGAATGAAGCCGATGGATCAAAAGATAGAGAGTAACTTGTCCAACAGAGGAATGGGATCGAAAGAGTGGTCTTGATGTTATAAGTCAACTAAAAATGTTATGAAATATTATAAAATTGAAAATTTACACAAAGCATTAATTGAATACATTGAACCTGAAAACGCCAATACTGTGCATTAACCAATGGCCCAAGTATTTAATTGTTACATAAGAACAAGAAGATTGATGCTCTGATCTCACATGCTTCAGCTGACCTTTGAGACCTGAAAACCCATACTTTGCTTACAGTTACTCTATCAAGGAATTCATCCATAAGAAATCAAGGAATAAGCCGTAAACTTAAAAAGATATATCATTTTAGGATGGGGCACAATTACTTATCAAACTTCATTTATAACGTCAACACAACATCACAAACTTCATTTATGACAGACACAGCCAATACCACTGCTACACAGTCCAACTTTTGAGAAAGGGTAAATGGATTGATTTTATTACTTCTCAAAAAAAAAAAAAGTACTGAGGAGACAAAAGAAAATGCAATAAAGAACTTACAATGGTGAAAGCCATGAGAACTCTCCCAGTTTCTTCACGGGCATATTTTAATGATGAAAAAGCACCGACTTGGTGTTTGAAATCCAACACCGCCATTCTCATCTGCCGCAACATCATCATCAACCCTAGGCTCAACAATCACAACATCCCTCAAATTGGTCAATTTCAGTCTTTTCTTCTGGCTTTGCTCTGTTAGAAGCAGATCCCACGTTCTTCTTCTTCTTCTTCTTCTTCCTCACGTTCTTCTTCTTTTTCTTCTTCTTCCTAGTCTTCTTCTCCGTCTTCTGTTTATTCTTCTGACATTGTTTCTTCTTCTGACATGGATGGAGATTGAAACAGAAGTAAAGATATAACTAAAATTAGTAATTAAAACTTTATAAGTGAATATATATATGAAATAAAATGGCTCTATTTTAAAAATTATACGTAAAAAGTATTAAAATTCTAATTTGATTAAAGAAATATTCAATATATTAAATAATACAGTTAAGTTAACTAAGAGGGAGTAAATAAAGAATAAGAACGTACCTTCGTCAGCTTGAGGGACTTCCAAATTAGGTATGTGAGAAAATTTGTCTGTTTGAATTGGTTGAAGAGCAGGACAGCCGGCTATAGCTAAATGTTGGAGTTTGGGGGTGATAGTCGGTGATAGTAAACAATATGGCAATGTCTTCAACTTTGGGCACATGACGATAATGAGACGTTCAAGGCATGGCATAACTGTAATTGTGTTATTAAAACTCTCCGTCAACCACCCATCAACATCATCCCACTCTTCCCATTCTAAAAATTTCACAAATTTAAGTATCTTCAATTTTGGAAATGATAAGAAAGATGTTCCCGTATCTTTTTCTTTTTCTATTCCAAAAAATTCAACACCCACTCTTTTCACTCCAATATTTTTTAAGAATAACTCTTCAAGACACAACAACTTTCCTAGTGAAGGCAATTCTTCACAATTTCTACAGTTAATAATATGAAGCTCCCTCAGCAGCTTCAACTTCATCACCCAACTTGGGAACGCCTTGCCTTCATACTTTTTTATCATTAATGCTTCCAAATCCAAAGGTGGCTCTAAAGCTTCAAGTAACTCTTCCTCATCTTCTTGCACATGATCTCTGTCAAAAATCAATGCCAAACCAGTGATGTTTTTTTTGTTCATAAGTTGTGCTTTTCTTGCCTCATCTACCTTTCTCACATTTCCCAACCCTCTTATCCTAAAACTTCCTCTGATATTATTCAACTTCTCCATTTCAACGATAGAAGATGCTCCATTCTCATACACACATACCAAGAAGTAAGTCAACTCTTTCATACGCACAAGATTTCCTATTCCTTTAGGAAAATATTTTATCTTAGCACAACCCTCAATATCCAAATACATTAAGTTGATTAGTTTCCCAATCCCTTGAGGCAATTCTACTAGACTCTTACAATATATGAGATTTATCGTCTGCAAATTGTAACACTCGCACAAATTCTCAGGTAACTTCTTTAGATTTTTATTTTTAGACAAGTCAAGCCACCTGAGATGAACTAATTTATTTATGAAATATGGAACTTCTTCGATGCCACAATTGCTAAGATCTAAAGTCCTCAGACATGTCAAACGATCAAATATATCCTTAACTGCATCAACAGCCAATGATGATTGATATCGAAGAAATTTAATGTTCAAACTGCGTAATTTGTTAAGACCATAAATAAATACAGGAAATGAAGCATCTTTTTCTATTACCAAAGTTAAATGACGAGCATTTGCATTTGAGCGTAAAAAGTTTTCATTAAACTCTATACCATTTAAGACTTCTATCATCAAGCACTCATCTTTTGCAAATGCTTGGGCTAAATCACTCACCATGTCATGCAATATAAACCAATTATCATCAAAGTCATATCTTTTTAGGAGCAAAGAACGTGCAATCAAATTATTAACATAAGTCTCACCAACTATCTCCAAATCTTCTTCTTTTTCTTCTTTTCCTCTTAAATAACCTTGAGCCATCCACATTCTAATCAATCCTTCCTTTTTAATCTCATAATCTTTAGGAAAGATCGCACAATATTTAAAACATTGCTTTAATGTCAATGGCAAATCATAATAACTGAGTTTTAGAGGATTTAAGACATCACTACCTTCCCATTCCTTTTTTTCCAAGACTCTCAACCATTCTTTTTCAGATTTTTTAAAGCGCAAAAGTCCTCCTACAGTGTTAGCAACAAGAGGCAATCCCTTGCATTTCTCAGCAATTCTCCTACC
>JAOTAZ010100395.1:0-10697 GCA_025629785.1 Erythroxylum oxycarpum
ATAAGGCTTTAAATTACTAAAATGTTATTTAGTTGAAAAAAAAAGTTTTAGCCCTGTTTTAAATAATTAGACAAAATATTTATACTTCAACATAATCTTCAATATGTGGCAAGAAACCACCTCACCCACTCAAATCTTCGAGAAGGCACAAGACTAAAAAACACAAGCATTTGTGTAGGATGATTATGAATTTTGCCTAAAGCATTATCCCTTTCATCATTTATAAGTCCCTTTATTTCACCCAATGCACTATCTAAATGTTCAACTCTTTGTTGAATATACGTTTTAGTCCCAATACTATTACACAAGTTTCTCTAATATGATTCATGGTATCACCCAACATCCTGACAGCAACAATAATTGAATCTAGGCCTGCTTCTCCACTATCATCACTCCTTTTTCTCCTCCTTGCTAAAATATTTTCTACTTGTCTTTCAAGATTTGATGTTTGAGATTAGGTAAAGGACTTATCTATGTCATGCAAACCATGCTCATGTTGATCTTCACCACCTTCAGTTATCCAACCTACACCTTCTTACCTTTTCATTTCTTGAAGAATATCCGCAGTAGTTTGTGTGTGTTTTCCAGTTACATGATCTTCTCTATAGATCTCAGTCAATTCATTATAGAAAGGAAAGCTCTTCCTTCGAAATTGAGCAGCATCTTTGTGACTCTAACAAAATGAAAAAAAAACATCAATAATTTATATAAATGACAAGAAAGTAGTTAAAGAAAATACTTAAAACAAGTTAAAAGTTAAATACTTACACTTAAGTAAGAATCCCATACATGATTTTCATCAGTGACGATCTTTCTTTCAATATCCCATCCAAATCCACTAGTATCTTTCCTTACCATATCATAAACAATGCTTCACTCTTTCTTTAAAGTCTTAATCCTAGACTCTATGTGAGGTCTGGCTTTTAATTTGAATTAGAAAGTTTTGTTGTTACCATTCTTTCTAATTCATTGAGATACCCAGCTTTAAATCCAATATCAACACCGCACGTTCCCACATTATGCAAATCAACCATGCAGGAAACTAGCACAACATCCTTATCATAGTTCCACTTTCTTTTTGTTCCTTTTGAGCCTTGAGAATTAATAGTTGAAGGGGAATTCATCGACATACTTATCTACGAAATTAAAGCAATATTGATAAATTAAAAAATAAACATCATAATAGAGGAAACATGCATAAAATTCTTCGTACCAATTAACATTAATGATCAACAACTTACAAAAACGTTCATATAGTGTTCAATAACAACGTACAACATAAACAACAAAGAGTACAACAACTTACATAAACAATAATATAAAACCTCCTAACACTCAAACATAATATAACACCTAAAAAATGTAAATTCTCATTTTGCCTAGATTTTCACCATTCATTGAACATTTCACGTGCCAATTCATTTCTCCAATTTGTCCAAGCATTAGTTGGGTCAATAGCAGTTATACACTCCTCCTCAACAATTGGATTGGTGTGAAAATAATCCCCTAAATCACTTTCTATAGGATCAAAACTTATCTCTTGCCTAATAAAATTATGAAGCAATCAACAAGCTATAATAATTCGATTGTGTGTCTTTATTAGATAAAATGATAGACTCCTAAGAATAACCCACCTAATTTTTAGTAACCCAAAACACTTCTCAATTACATTGCATGCAGTCACATGTTTTATATTAAAAAATTCCTCTGCAGTTCTTGGTTGGTAACCTTGACATCATTCATTCAAATGGTACCTTTGACCCCTAAAAAATGCAAGGAAGCCCTTACAATTTGTATAACCTGTGTCAACTAGGTAATAGCAACCTATATAAAAAAAACATTGCGTAAGTTATTCAATGTACATTATCTCATATACAAAATTTCAAACAACCTTCCTATATCATATAGGAAAACTTACTATGAGGCACTTTTAGTTCATGTCCCCTAGTAACTGCATCATGAAGAACTCGACCATCAGCTACCGACCATTTCCAACTAGAAAGACATAAACAAATTGCACGCTAGGTGTGCACACACCTAACATATTTATTGCAATGTCACCTTTACGAGTTTGAAATCTAGGCTTATCTTTAATTGACATATTAACCCTAATATGTGTCCCATCTAGAGCACCTAAGAAATTCTACAATTCAAATGAAATAAAAATTAAATAGGAACCTTAATAACATTCACTATATTTCTTATAAAAGTAATAGGTTGATTATCTACCTTAAACCGCATCCACCGATGGTCCGAAGAATTTGTTAGTATGGGCTTAGGTTTTCTAAACAAATGATCTTGCAAATGCATCACTGCATTTAAAACATTATGAAAACATTGACTAATTGTCTCACCTGACCTTCTAAAATTTTTCTTAATAACTCAATTTTTAACATAATGAGCAATAATATGTAAGAAAATTGCTACTTGTTCATCAATAAGCATGTTTTTTGTTGACTTTAATCCTCCTATACTTTCTAGCATTTCATATAGTTTAAAAAAGCTTGCCTATTCATCCTAGCCATTGAAATACATGACTCTGTCATACACAATGTGCCTTATAGAATCTCGATTTGCATAAAAATTTTGAAAATAACTTCTAACCCTTGGCCTATAACTATATAAAGAAGCCTCTGATGCTAACAAATTGAATAGTGAATTAACAACATTACACAACTGTAACCAGACAATCAAGACAACCACAACCCTTTTTGTTCTTTAGGCATTTCTACATAAACTTAAGCTGAAATGAGCCATGAATGCAAAAAATAAAATTTCTAATATATTTACATAAATTTGTTCAAACAATGTACAATATAAGAGAACAACCATAAAATAATTCAAAATAGTTAAAGGCATAAAGTAGAGTAAGAGAGAAAAAAAAGATAATATTTCCAAAGTTAAAAAGAGGGGATTATAGAACATAAAAACCAAAACTCAAACAAACAGTTTAAATAAAACCCTAACTCAAATAACCCAATACCAACTTAAGGAAGATAGAAAGAAGGCAAAAGCATAATACGCATAATGACCCTACTGGCTAAGGATAAGGAACTACATTCATATCTTGATTTTGGTTACAAATCTTTGTGTTTTGATCCAAATGTGAGATAAATTGAGTACAAATGGTGTGAATATTGCGTGAATATTAATTGGATTATTTTTGTGAATTTTAAATATAGATTGAAGGGAAAGTTACGCAAAGTTGCATGAAAAGAGAAACAAAAATTTAAAAAAAGAAGAGAAAAGTGGTGACAAGTGTCACCACCTCACGGGGGTGATAAGTCACCACCTTAAAGGTGATGTGACTAACTTAAATGTTAGTAATGCACGGTGGTGACTTAATAGTCATAGATGACAGTGAATTTTGACATAGAGGAAGGACAATGTGTGAGGAGCTTATGGTTCAAACTTCAAATCAATCGGAGATTCGGAAGAGGAGTTATGGTCAAAAGATTGAAGAGTGTTGAAAGCTTTCAAATAGCAGTGCACCTTCTCTATCACAATCATGTAACTTCCTGATGTTTCCTCTCTGTCATGAACATGCTTGTGCACAATCGTGCAACTGCCTGATGTTTCCTCTCTGTCATGAACATGCTTGTGCACAATAGTGCAACTGCCTGATGTTTCCTCTCTGTCACAATCGTGTTTATGCACGATCGTGTAACTCTCTGATGTTCCCTCTTAGCACGATCGTGCACTACCTGATGATCCCTTATTCACGCATCATTCCAGCTTCACGGGGGTGACCTGATGATCCCTTATTCACGCATCATTAGTCACCCCCGCACATTGCTAGTGACTTAACTAGTCACCCTGTACAAATTTGTGGATACTTAAAATGAAACAAAGGATTTGCAGTATGCTTGAAGTAAATGAAGTTTTGTAACTTACATATCTTCTTTTGACAGTTTAACATAAACATAATTGTTAGACTAAAGCATTTTAAGAATTTTTAATGACTTGTTTTAATTGCTAATAGCACCATTTATTCAATATTCAATTTGAAGTTCAATATAATTAAGTTAAGTTCACTATAATGAGAAATAGAAGACTTGTGCCCTCTACTAACATTTGGTTTCCTGTTACAAATGGGTCAAGTTGGGTTTACAAGAAAAACTGAAGAAAAAAGCAATTACAGGCAACAAATGTTAGGGGAAATGTTATCCTTACCGAATCAATACAGTTGGCAGAGAAATGTTGGAGAAAACCGACAACAGCGTATAGAGTGAGAGCCAGAAACAAGCGTAAGTGAGACTAGACCAGAGAGTGGAGAAAAGAGATGAGCACGGGAGAGAGAGCCACTGGGCATGAGTGAGACCAGAAGAGCCGGTGATGCTGCGTGAGTGAGAAAGAATCATGGGAGGAGAGGTCGAACTTATTGCTGCTTAAGTAAGAAAGTATCATGGGAGGAGAGGACGAAATTGTCAAGTTGAATAATTTGTTATGTTTATGACACAACGGAAGTAATTAGGAAGAGATTTTAGGTTAATCTCAGAACCAAATCTAAGCATAAAACTTAGAATTTAATCAACAAGAGAAGACTCTCTCGCTCAGGAAAATTTCCTACAGAAACTTTATTAAAATAATGCCTTTTGGGGGTCCCCAAAATATATGTTAACCCTCCTTTTATATCCTTAACGTGGTATGGTATATACGAGTCCTAATTCTAGTATGAAAAGGATTGATTGAAATCCTTTTCTAAGGCTAACTTATTTTCTTTTTCTTACTGGACAAGAAAACTTTCCTAACTAGGAAACTTAAAATAAAGCAAAACATAAACAAATCCTAATGGATATATGATAACATAATATATCCTTATGGATTTAATCCTTTATTAGTCCCTTCCACTTGGAAAGAACTCGACCTCGAGTTGTCATTAGGATAGAGCTCTTCTTCTCCATGAAAATCATAGATATCTGCAACATTAAAAGTCTTTGAAATTCCCATCTCCTCAGGTAGATTGATAATATAAACATTGTCGTTGATTTTATATAATATTTCATAAGGACCATATTTCTTCGGCTTCAATTTGTTGTAGGTTCCAACAGGGAATCTTTATTTCCTTAATAAAATCATCACTTTGTCACCTTCTTGGAAAGTTTTAGACTTCTTATGATTGTCGGCTTGTTCTTGGAAAGTTTTATACTTCTTCAAGTCTCTCTCGAGCTTCCTTTTGCACATTCTTCACTTGTTTGGCCATATTTTCAGCTGCCATGCTTAAGTTTGATAACATCGAAAGTTTTATCAGATCAACAGTACTCTTTGGAATTTTCAAGTATACCAAGGAAAATGGTGATCTACCAACAGCACTATGAACTACACTATTGTAGGCAAATTCAGCTTGAGCTAGAGCTAAACCCCATTGCTTAGGCTTGTCTCCACAAATACTCCTCAATAGATTTCCAAGAGCCCTATTAAGTGACTCAATCTGACCATCTGTTTGTGGATGAGCAGTGCTACTAAAGTTTAAAGAAGTATCAAACATCCTCCATAAAGTTCTCCAAAAGTGACTATGAAACTTCGAATCTCGGTTAGATGTAATGGATTTAGGAATTTCATCTAGCCTTACCACTTCTTTAAAGAACAGTCTAGCCAAATTAGATCTATCGGTAGTTTTCCTACATGTAATGAAATGTGCCATCTTGGAAAATCTATCAACTACTACAAAAATAAAATCAACTCTCCTTTGTGTTCTAGGTAGTCCAAGGACAAAGTCCATAGACAAGTCCTCCCAAATATCTTCCGGGATTGGGAGTGGCATACATAACCCCGTAGTCTGGGATTTTCCTTTAGCAATCTAACAAACATAACACCTTGTCATAAAGTTCCTAACATCTTTCTTCAACTAAGGCCAGTAGAACCTTTCTTCAAGACTAGTAACGGTCTTGTCCCTTCCTATATGACCAGCTAATCCTTCACTATGCACATCACGAATCAACTTTTCTCTAAGAGAAGTACGAGGAACATAAAGTTGGTTACCATGGAAAAGAAAACCATCTGTAATATGGAATTCACTAGCAGGCTGCTTCTGAATACACTTTAACCACATGTCCTTGAAATCTTCATCATCCTCATGAAGCTCCTTTAAAACTTCAAATCCAATTACCTCTTGGGATATAGTAGAAAGCAATACTATCCTCCTACTAAGTGCATCAACCACTTTGTTAGTCACACCAGATTTATGTTTAATAACAAAAGGAAATTTTTGTAAGAAAGTAGTCCATCTGGCATGCACATTACTCAGGCACTTTTGACTATTCAGAAACTTTAAAGCTTGATGATCAGTGTAAAGAACAAACTCTCTTTGAATCAGATAATGTTCCCAATATTTCAATGTTCTCATAACTGCATAAAATTCCTGGTCATAAGTACTCCATCTTTTCCTTGTATCGTTAAAATTCTTACTAAAGAAAGCTACAGGTCGGCCTTTTTGAGATAAAACAACTCCAATACCTACTCCATATGCATCACACTCAACCTTAAAAAGCTTCTCAAAGTTCGGTAAGGCTAGGATAGAAGTAGTGCTGAGTTTTTCTTTAATCAAAGCAAAACTTTTCTCAGCTTCCTCATTCCAATCGAACTTTCCCTTTTTCATACATTCTGTGATAGGGGTCATAATTGAACTGAAGTTTCTAATGAACCTCTTGTAGAAAGTAGCTAGCCCATGGAAAGATCGAACCTCACTAACATTCTTAGGGTAGGCCATTCATGAATAGCCTTCACTTTTTCTTCATCCACATGAATTCCTTCAAAACTAAACACATACCCCAAGAATAGTAGCTTGCTAGTCAAGAAATAGGTAAAGCTTATTATGTTGTAAAACAGATAAGACTCTCCTCAAATGTACTAGATGCTCTTCAATTGTTCTGCTATAGATAAGGATATCATCAAAATAAACAACCACGAACTTTCCATTAAAAGGTCTAAGGACTTAGTTCATGAGTCTCATAAAAGTGTTAGGGGCATTAGACAACCCAAAGGGCATGACTAGTCACTCATACAACCCCTCTTTCATTTTAAATGCGATCTTCCACTCATCCTCAGGTCTGATCTATATTTGGTGATAACCACTTTTCAAATCAAGTTTAGAGAATACAAGTGAACCGCAGAGTTGATCAAGCATGTCATTCAATCTGGGAATACGAAATCACTATCTCACGGTGATTTTTTTGATAACTCAACTGTCAACACACATTCTTTATAATCCATCCTTTTGGGGTGTCAAAAGTGCAAGATAGCACAAGGACTCATGCTTTCTCGGATCAAGCCCTTTTTCATCAATTCTTTCACTTATTCTCTTAAAATATCAGCTTCTTTAGGGTTCATTCTATAATGGGGCAGATTAAGAAGCGTAGCTTTAGGTACTAGATTAATATGATGTTGAATATCTCTCATAAGAGGCAATTCGTTAGGTAATTCGGACTGGATTAAATCTGAAAACTCCTCCAAAAGTGGCTGGACCAGATCTAAATTAGCTCCATTATTCTCCTCTTTCCCCTCAAAATAACTGGTTCTTTACCACCAAAACATGAACCTCTCAGGTCTCCTTAACTTCCTTCTCAAAGTCTTGCCCACTAAGGGTCAGCAATGTCTTTCCTTCCTTTCTAAAAGACTTTGGCCTATCAAAGGCTACATTTGTGGGTAACATCGTCACTTTCTTGCCTTTCCATTAGAATGAGACGGTATCATCTCTTCCTCTATAAGTAATATCCATGTCAAATTGTCATAGCCTTCTTAGGAGTATGTGGTTTGCATTCAAGTCCACCACATCACACTAAGCAGTAGCCTTATAAGATTTTCTTATGGAAATATGAACTTGACATACTTCAATTACTCTCAATGCCAGCCCATCAGTAAGCCAACCGATGGTGTAGGGACGAGGATTTTTCTCAGTAGGAATCTTCATATGATCGACCATCTTTCTTGCCACTAAATTCTCATCATTGCAATTATCTACAATCAAGTTGCACACCTTACTATTAACAGTGCAAAAGGATCTAAAAATGCTTCTTCTTTGTTGTGGCTCCTCAGTTTTAGATGAACAAAGTATCTTCCGTACCGCTAGACTAACTTTATCCTCAGCAAATTCTTCAGCAAACTCCTCCTCCTCTTCTTCTTCCTAATCTTGAAGCTCTTCCAAATCTTCTTCACCTTCATTAAGGTAGTCTCCTTTTTCAGCAACGTTGATCATCTTTCTCTCAGGACAATTGCTAGAGATATGTCCCCGCTTCTGGCATTTATAACACATGTCTATTTTTGGTGGTGCATATAGGTTTAGGAACTCCTCTACTGCTGCTGCCACCTCCTTCAAAAGGCTTCCTTTTGTCCATTGTTAGATCTTCAGGGGCATTATCGAATTTCAATGTGTCAACTAATGCTTTCCCCTTTCCTATCACTTCATTTGGACTTGGTTGAGTTGATCTCCTAGGGTATTCAAATCTCTTAGGTGCTTTTTTTTATCTTTTCAGTTTTCAAGGGCAATTGGTAGGCCTCCTCTACGTTCCAAATAGTGTTCATTCCAAGCCTTTCTCTTATGAATGATCTTAATCCTCTAAGATACCTTGAAACTTGCTGCATGTCAGATTCTTCAAGATTATTGCATGCTGCCATCCTCAAGAACTTCGAATGATACTCCTCCACACTCCTAGAACCTTGGACGCAACTTTGATGAAGATCAAATAAGTGCAGCTCATAATCAGGGGGTAAAAATCTGAGGAAAAATGGCTTGTTTCAATTTCCTCTAAGATCTGATTGGTGGTTTTTCGTTCCTATCCCGATTCTTTTGAAGATTACTCCACCAAATTTTAGCACCACTTTTTAATTTATAGCCCACAATTCTCACTAGTTTATCATCTGTGACTTCCATTATCTCTTGAAAAGTTTCCACCTCATCAATCTAATCAAGAAAGCCTTCAATGCTTAGATTTCCACTAAGGTAAGGGACTTCAACTTTAATCTTATAGCCATCTTTACCCCTTTGGCCTCTTCTTGGTTGATCTTGGCCTAGAATTTCTTCATCCAAACTATCTTCCATAGGAGGCATCAGATTCTGACCGTGAGCTCTCCTATTTTCTGCATTCCTTGGAAGATCAAGTATGCCAATAGATTGGGGTTGAGGTAAACCTCTGCCTTGAGCTCCCTTAAGCGGTATTCTTCCATTATTGGCTTGATTAAGGCCCATAATGGTTAAAAGTTGATCCGTACGAGTCGCTAATCCATTAATAGAGTCCAGAACTTCATCAAATCTCTGGTTATGTCCTTGATCAGCCATGTGTACTAGTTGGTCAAGAATGAAAATGTTTGGATTGACTTATCTAGGGTTTGGGTTGAATTTTCTGGGTTGGTAGGGTTGGAAAGTGGGATGAAGCAGGAACAAAACAGGAAGAATTTCTGGGTTGGTAGGCTGGAAGATGAGCTGGACCAGAAACAAAACAGGAAGAAATTTTTTGGGCTGTTAAGGCTGGAAGATGGGCTTAAGCAGAAGCAGAAGCAGAAACAAAATTGGAAGAATTTGTTAGGGCTGGAAGATGGGCTGAAGTTGAAGCAAAAGTAGAAACAAAAATAGAAGAATTTTCTGGGTTGGTAAGGTTAGAAGATGGGCTGGAGCAGAAACAAAACAGGAAAGAAATCCAGGAAAAACTGGATTTTAATGCTTTGATACCAACTGACATAGCGGAAGTAATTAGGTAGAGATTTTAGGTTAATCTCAGAACCAAATCTAAACATAAAACTTAGGATTTAATCAACAAGAGAAAAAACAGTCTCTCAAGAGAATTTACTACAGAATCTTTATTAGAATGATAATGTTTTGGAAGTCCCCAATGGTATGGTATATAAGAGTCCTAATTCTAGTATAAAAAGGATTGATTGAAATCCTTTTCTAAAACTAACTTATTTTCTTTTTCTTGCTGGACAAGAAAACCTTCCCAACTAGGAAACTTAAAATAAAACAAAACATAAACAAATCCTAATGGATATACGATAACATAATATATCCTTATGAATTCAATCCTTTATTAGTTTACCTATTCTGAACGTGGTAAAGACAAGGGTTAGTTATCTTTATCTATTCCTTGATATCTAGGAATTACTAACGTCAGGAATGATTATTCTACAGGCTTTTTGTTAACCTAATAGAGAATTCCTAATTATTAGGAGTAAATGAGTAATAAAAAACCTATATCATGAACCAAACAGGCATTTTCCAAATAGACATCATTACAACATTTATGTCGCTTTCTTACCTAGTGGCGTTTGCAAATCCAATACTGTGACCAGTTTGCAGATGAGTTTTGTTCACATAATCGGGGTATGTCTACTGATTAGTTACTTTTGTTTTCTACTATAATCCTTCCTTGAATTATTCAGTTAAGGTGTAACACCCCACTCCCGCGTGACCCGAACCTGACATCGTTGGTGATATTCAAGTCCGTGCCCCGCGAGGGTGGCGTGCTACATCAGTCAGTCAGACTAAACTAAATATAAATATATTTTTTAAAACATTCATTCTTGCGAAAAACAGTAGACAACTTGAGTCCACGGTGAAAGGAAGCATTTTCAGTTATTATAAACAGTCAACAATAAATTACAAAAGCCATTTAATGAACAAAAAGCCTGAACCAAATTGGGCTCACTATAAATACAGAACATTCTTTTACAGAGATTTTGGAATACAATTATGAGACACTAATGCA